>CM029495.1:13792401-13820738 GCA_017140595.1 Eucalyptus curtisii | reverse complement strand
AATTCATCGAAAATAGAATTGGAAAATCGGATGTCACAATTCTTCTTCTTATAAAAATTTCGTCCTCGAAATTTAAACCATTACAAATCTTAAATAAAAGGTAAAGGGGTAAACTGTCTCATCGATTCTTCGCTTTCCCAAGTTGCTCCTTCAATGCCGTGGTGTTGCCGCACTACTCCGACCAATGGGATGGTCTTGGTGCGCAGAACCCGCCCTTGCGATCCACGACCCGAACCGCTTTCCACATACGACACCGTCGTCCACGCTTTCCAATTATTCAAAATTTAGAACGCAGTTTGATCAAGCCATACTTCCTTAACATCATTGACGATGGACAAATATGCATCATGCTAACCTCATGTAGTGCAAGACGTATATGCTAAAGCCCCTATTCTTCCAAAATCTCAGCATGGACTCATACTCGACTCACCTCCTTTTGCCAAAGCGTGAAATACCCTCATTAGTGACACTTTCCGGGAAGACGTGATCGCCAACTGAACTCCAATGGCCACAACGCTTTGACCGTACAACTTTCCGCGGCTCGAGCGGCTCCTTAATCAGCTCTCCGAGAATCGTAACTACCTCCATCGATCACGAATTCAACTCTCCGGGCCTTGATCTTCTCTCCCGACTTCATCCCAACACATCAAGGCTGAAAGCTCGCCATACAACGCTTCAAAAGGAGCCATCTCGAATACTCGTAGCCGTTGTCAAAAGTAATCCCGACTAGATGTAGTTGTTCTTCCCAACTTCCTTTGAAGTCCAACACGCAAGCTCGCAAAGATGTCTTCGAAGGTTTGAATAGTCCTCTCGGATCGCCATTCGCTTGCTGGATGATAGCCGTACTATAACGGCAGCCTTCTGCCTTGAGCCGGATTGCAAGCTCTTCCAAAGCGGCGTGAACCTCGGACTGTTCATGCAATCGCAGACCGCACTCCATGCATACGAACCATCTCGGCACACGCATGACCATGTCTATCCAAACTCGATCCTTTCGCACCGCATGAAGTGAGTCGATTTTGTCAATTGTCGACCACTACCCAAATCGAATCATTTCTCTCTAACTCCCGATAGTCCAATCACTAAATCCATCGTGATGTGCTCCCCATTTCCACCTCGGGGATCTCAGAGGTTTAAGTCCTCCTGGTTCTGCAATACGTCATTGACTCCGTTGACATGTCAAACACCTAACGACATGCTCGGCGCATGTCCGCTCTCATGCCACACCACCAATAAGAGTTGACACAGGTTTTGATACATCTTGGTACTACCAGGATGAATGCTATAACCGCCACGATGCGCTTCTAATAAAATCTCCTCTCTAAGCTCCACATCGTCGGGTACAACCAATCGTCATGTCTATCCAAACTCAGGTCCTTTCGCACCGCCATGAAGTGAGCCGACTTTCATTAAATCATTGACCACTACCCAAATCAAATCATTTCCTCTCCTCGACTCCTGCAGTCCAACCACGAACCATCGTGATGTGCTCTCATTTCCACTCTGGATCTTGAGAGGTTGCGTAAGTCCTCCTCAAGCCATAATGTCGAGCATCGACTTGTTGACATGTCAAACACCCGGCGACATGTTGGCATGTCCCGCCTCCATGCCACCACCACCAATAAGTTGACAAACATTCGACATCTTGGTATTACTAGGATGAATGCTTCAACCGCTACGACGTTTATGTAACAAAATCTCCTCTAAGCTCCACATCGTCTGCATAACTAATCGTCCGGGAACCTCAATGTTCCATCCTCGTAAATTTGAAAGTCAACTTTCCTTTTCTATGTTGATCCTCTTTATGTGATTTTCCGAACATCCGATCTATCTCGCATAAAGCGTTCGATTCTCGACCGTACTCTGGGCCAAATTCAAGAGTGGCCATAAGATTCGAAATGTGGTCTACCTCAAATTTGAAACCCGAATCTTTATGCTCTCTCGAGTAAACTCCATTCCTTGAGTACCATCTCGTGCAACCGAAGACTTCCTAATACTAAAGGCATCGGCACCTTGTTCGCTTTCTTTCCGGGGTGATACAAAATCTCATGGCCATAGTCCTCCTTCAGAGTTCCATCCATCGACGATGTCTCATATTCAACTCCTTCCGAGAGAATAAGTAATCGAGACTCGGGTGGCTGAAGATCCTAATCTTCCGCGCATAATGCCTCCAAATCTTCAGGCAAAGATGATCGCCGCGAGTTCTAAGTCATGTGCTCTGATAATTTAACTCATGGGTCTCAACCGACGGACGCATATGCAATCACCCTACCATGTCGCATCAACACGCAACCCGCCCCTTAAACGGGCGCATCACCGTAGATCTCAAATCCTCCCCGGACCGTATGGAATAAGAAGCACGTGCAAAGAGTTAGCTTCCGCTTAAGCTCTTGGAAACTACTTTCGTACCTATCTAAACACACAAACTTTTCTTCCTTCTTAAGCGCCTTTGTCATCGGTGATGCTAACACTCAAAACCTTTCCACAAACCACCCGTAATACCGGCTAAACCCAGAAAACTTGATCTCTATCACCGTAGTGGTCTCGCCAATCGGTCACCGCTTCAATCTTGGCTAGGTCCACTGAGATTCCTTCTCTAGAGATGACATGACCTAGGAAAGCCACACGAGTTAGCCAAACTCACACCTTTACTCGAACTTGGCATACAAATTTCGTGATCTCTCAAAGTCTCAAGACTATCCTTAAGATGTTTTTCATGATCCCCGTGACTTCGAGTATACCTTCAGGGATGTCTTCGATGAAAACGATTGCACCATCCATGTACTTCCGAACACACGGGCCTATCGATCCATAAAAGTAGTCATGCTCCGTCAACCCAAACGGCACGTTAAAGGAAGTCAGCGGGTCGACCGTATTGAGTAAGTAAACACCGATCAGATGTCTTTCCTGATCCTTTAACTCCATGATACTCTCATTCTCAAGTCAATCTTAGAAAATATCGATCATTCTTGAAGCTGACCAACAAGTCATCGATCCTCGCAATTGATACTTGTTCTTGATTGTCACCTCGATTATGTTGTCGAGCAACATGCATGTTTAAAGAACCATCCTTCTTCTTCACGAACGAAGAACGGTGCTCCCCGAGGGACGCCTCAGGACGCATTAAATCCTTTATCTAAAGCAACTCCACCTTGCATCTACACCTTTAGTTCCTAAGTTCGACAAGGCCATGCGGTAAGGAGCCTTAAAGATTGGCTCGGTCCGGGCTAACTCAATCACTAACCCATCTGTCTCTCTCTAGCGCAACTGGCAATTCTTTTGAAAACACGTGAGGAAACCTTACACCACTACGATGTCTTCTATCTTCGACTCCTCTACTGCGTATCCACGGCCGGTTACCCCGGTAACCTTAGCGAATCTTTGTCTTGCAAGCGAGTTGCCTCGGTTATGAGATTAGGGAAATCAAGAGTCCTCCTCGACTCCCGATAAACTCAGAAGCTCTCACCCTGGGTTGAAAACGACGCAACGCGATAACAGTCCATTTTAGCTCGTTGCTTGGAGCCGGTCCATGCCAATTATCACATCAAAATCATACGCCCATTTAGGGCTATCAAGCTCTATCCTCCTCACTTACCAATCACTAACTTGCAACCAAGACACCTTAATCAAGCTAACACCTTATCTTTCAACTAAGACAGATATACTAACCACCGACTCCAACAACTCGGAATCAATTTTACCAACTTAACATATCTTCACTTATAAACAAATATTAGCACCGAGGATCAAATAAAGTATAAGCAGGGTTAGTCGTTCAACGAGACCATACTTGCGGATCACGTCGGGCACATCCTCCGGTCAGTCCTGCGAGTGATCGTGATACGTCCTTCCCCGAGCTGGAGGTCGACGATCCACCTGCGGCATGATCTCGGCGCGATCCCTGTCTAACCCAATGGCGGCGGTGACAGCGCGTCCGTCCCATCAATTTCGGATAATTCACAACCCCGTGGACCTCCGCTCGGCCACACTCATAGCGGTGCACTCCGTATCTGGGGACACGGGTCGAGCCATGTCGTCTTCCACACGAACAACACACTCCATTAAAGCTCGGTGATGGCTTTCTATCCCACCCTTCCTATCGAGTGGAACGGGATACCTTCCTCAAATCGGCATCTTCCCAAACCAATTACTTTCTCTATTCACACTCAACCGCGACCCGGATAAACACTCTTCATTCTGTTTCTTTCAATCGGGGCCCGCTTGTAGAAACGGTATTGTACTCAACGGATCTAAAGTAACCAATTAGCTCTTCACATCCGGTCGAACCCATCTCTAAACCTTGAGCCTTGGCCCGGCCCGGTCTTTGGACTAGATCGGGGCATCTGCGATAATTCAGCGAACTTCACTTCATACCGATCAATCGACATCTTGCAGCGCGGAGGCGAAACTCCACCATCTTCACCTCTCACAGCACACTCGAGAAAAGTACTTCTCATTAAAGACCTCGAGAAAGGCGTTCCACTGAACTACGCCTCGAGGAAAGCTATCCAGCAGTCTTTCACCATGTACCGCGCTCCCTTCAACTAATAGGCCGCGGAACAACTTTCTCCGTCTTGGTGCACATCAAAGTCAAAGGCATTCTCTAGCTCCTGAATCCATAGTAATCGTTAAATTCGGGATCTCTTGTTCCCGTGAACTTCGAGTGGATTAACCCAGGAACTTGCTCCACCAGCCGGTGCATGTTTCCCAAAATGGCTACATTCCTGTGAAACTTCAACATGTGTTACCTCGTGTTCAAGAACTCATGATTAGGGCGAAGTACATACTGCAAAGAACATCATGTTATTAGCAAGATTGGTGGCAGGAAGCAGAATGGGCTACCGGGCTAATCGCCCGCGAATCCACCTCATCACCCATCATCTCAAGCATCCCCATGATTCCAACAAACTCCTTGGAACTCTCGTGGGCTACTACCCCAAAGATCCCCAAGAGGTACGTTACACCACTCACACATTCCTACCGTCTCTCCGGCAACTTGTAACCGACTCGTCAAATATTGTACTCACCACAAAACACAGGCCTCCTCGCTCTCTCCTAGCCAATTTCTTTAAGACTAAATACTCATGCTGTGCTTAATACATATGCCCGTTCCAATTCCAATACCACAATAGAATCTAAGTGACCTCACCAACAAGTTAACAACCAGCTAACAACCACATGCATCAACAATTTAAAGGCCTTTCCTACCAACTATCCCATGACTCCCTCTCCTTATCACTCCAAATACAAACCTGGCTCTGATACCACTTAAACGAGGTTGTCACGCGTCCAAAACCCAAGACACGTGAACAACCCGCCATGGTCATGTAAATGACATTCCTAGGCAGTGTCGCTGACCCCATTCATTTATTATGCGCATGCGAACGAATAAGAAACACCCGACAAAACTTACTAGATAGGAAAGCAGGAAACCAAATCATTCAAATACAAACATACTTTCTCATATATAATCATCCAGAAGTTACATACATCCAAAAATGGGTCGTAGTCTATGTGCATAAAAAAGAGTCACCGCATAACAGGGATTCGGCCCACCACAAAGAACAACTTTCTACGACTACTAGTCGACTTGTTCGCTTGGCCCCTCATCTTCCACATCCTGGATCGCACGGGAGTCCGAGACGATGGGTTATCCACTCCACCATCGTGAAAGCCGCCACACCTTCACCCAAAATGGCATCTACCATAGCAAGTGGAATGTCAAAACTATCTAAAGGACTAATCCTAAAGCCATCTACCTCAAAGACCCGACATCCACTCGATACTCCGAATCCGACGGTGGACTTGATCAACTCGTACACCTAATGACTTCCAGGTCGGGAAACTATGCACCGTCGACAACGGTAACCGGAATGCCATTCTTTTCCGAAGGTCCCGCACATCTACGGCTGCAATAATTCCTGAATCTGGGTGAGAGACATTGTTCGCAAGTTCACCTCCTAAAACCCCTATTAGAAAGATAATACACCCCGGTGGCCTAGCCACACAAATACGTAAAACTTACCTCGTCTTATTTCCTTCCCCAGTTAGTACATTTCAAATCACTCAATTACGTGTAATAATAGGAATATGAACAAATGAAACACAATCAATTTCACATAATCAAACCACAAAGATGCTGGCCTCATTTTATTCAATTCCACACATGAACATAGCCTACTCAGCTCGGCTATTTACATCGGTATAGCTAGGGCGTATTGCCTCTCCACCTTGGAATACTTGCCACAGACTTCAACGGCTTCAAGGAGCATGCCCGTAATCAATCACACCCGCAACCATTACGTGGGCATCCCATATAGGCAAGTCCGCCAACAACCCCAGGACAAATTCTCTTTAATTATCACATGATCAAATCATACTCGGCCCGAGATACTTTGACTTCCAATCAGTACCTTCAATTAAAATGTTGATCCTTGTACCTCTTTTCTTCATTAAAAAAATTACAGAAATTAATCACGTGCGTGGGGACACGTCAATTTCGAACCGTAAAGACTAATTTCTTATTTTCTCAAACCCCAATATTTAATATAATCTTTTAAAATCCAATTTTTGTATCAAAACCCGAATATTGTGACATTTTCTCTCGAATAAAATCCATATTTTTCAATCAACACTCAATTTATAATTTCCAATCATCAATTTCAAAATCTCACTACAAAAGAGAGTTTACCAAATACAAATCGAGAAATTAGAGTCTTGACAAAATTTTCGGAATTTAATAAATAATAAAATTTATTCCTAAAATTAATTAAATAATATTATTTTAATAATTTTAAATAATATATTTATTATTTAATTTTTAAATAATTTCGAAATATTCTAATTAAATCAAAATTCTTTCATTTAAGTCAAATGACCATTAACCCACTATAAACAACAATTTAACCTTAATTAAACCTACTTTAACTTAATCATACTCTTAATCTAATTTACATTAAAAAATAAACTAAACTAACCACCTAAGCTTAATTAACTTAAGCTAAGCGCACCTAAAGCATAATTAACCCTCTAATCGAGGTTTAGTGAGCTAAACTCACCAAAAATCGCGTTCGATGAGTTCCTTTACGAAGAGGACGGCGGACCCGAAGAACAAATCTCTCGGGGCAAGGCCAAAGGGGGACCGAAGCTCGGAAATGGGCCTTGAAGGTCCGGGGTGAGCTGGTTCACGGCTACTATCCTCGGCCGAACCGAGGGCGCACGACGGTCGCTCGGACACAAGAAG
Organism: Eucalyptus curtisii; assembly: GCA_017140595.1. Classification (NCBI taxonomy): domain Eukaryota; kingdom Viridiplantae; phylum Streptophyta; class Magnoliopsida; order Myrtales; family Myrtaceae; genus Eucalyptus; species Eucalyptus curtisii. The sequence continues at coordinate 13,813,495 of CM029495.1, read as the reverse complement.
ACTCTAAGTGGGCAGCGGCTACGCTCGAGGCGGTACCGGACGGCGACGGACGGCGAAGGAGACTCGGAGGCCGCCGGCGTCCACGAGCAGCGATGGACGAAGGAGATGGAGGCTCGGTGGAGGCGGCGCAACGGCTCCGTCCCAACGACGAACGGCGAAGGCGAAGAGCCTCGGGTCGGCGTGCGTGTGCGCGTGCAAAGGGGCTCCTACGGTTGCTTTTTTTTCCTCCTTTCAAATTTTCAAGAAGCCATGGAGAAGATGATGGGGATTTGGGGGGCGGGGGGAGGAGGGTGATATTCCACATTTCCAAGAGCAAATCCCCACCCTCCTTATGTCAAGATCTCCTTCCTTGCCTTCCAACCATGACATCGGATGATGTCATGATCCACTATCTCAATTTCCCCCACAACAATATTCAATAGGTCTAATTTCCTTTTCCGCCGTGGCATGAAATCTTGTATCATAATTTCTTCAATTCCATTTAATTCTCTTCCAATTGAGTCCAATTGAAGTCCATAAAATTAATCCACGCTCTCATAAGATATGTGACACCACGCGACTTTCAATTTCTTAATTCAATCATAATTTCACTAATTTCACTTCCGGCATGATAATTAGTGCGCCCTAACTTCATCCGGGTAGCTTTTAGAAATTTTCATGCATTTGACCTGCGGTTGATTATTTTCAAGCCCACAATGTATCTCTCGACACATTTGCGACTCTCATTATTGCAGGTAATCTCAAGGTTTCAAATACGCATACAGTACCCAACGATGTAAAACCGATCTAGTGCCGATCGACAAGAATAGTGCGATCTCGTGGAATCACCCACACTCGATCACATGCTTCGCGTAGGCCGACGATCTCCGTCTCTAATCAATTTTAATTGTGTCGTAATGACCCTTTGTAGATTAGCTCGATCGAGAGGTCGCTTCCTAGTCAAATTTTAGGCCCGATGCATTAGAATTTCTTATCGGCTTCACCTCGATAGACTAGTTTTCGTAAACGAGGCCGACTCATGGAAATAAACTATATGTGCAAATGAAATGTCCATCTAAATTCACTGAAAAATAGAATTGGAAAATTGGGATGTCACAGGAAGAGTAGGATTTTAGAAGGTGTTGTCATTATGGTGAGTTAATGATCAACGAATGTGAGCAAAACGAGATACATTCTTTCCGTTCGCGTATCTCATTAATTTGTGTATTTATTGATTTCATGTATTTCTTGGTTTCGTATATGTACTTAATTCTTGATTCATGTATCTCCGAATTTTTGTATCTATTTAATTCATGTATTCATTTAGATTCTTGTATCTATTTATTTTATGATTCATGTACCAAAACTATACATGAATTTAAAACTTTATAAATAGATTTCAAAATCTTCATTCCAAAAGGAAGCAAAAAATCATCAACATTCCTCTCTTCAAATTTTCTCTAAATGTGCCAGCTTTCAAGAAGTGTTCGATAGAGTCATGTTCATCTAATGATGATACTATAAATTTGAGGTGTTGTATTTTAAAGAGGCGAAGTTCGTAGCTACTTAGTATCGTTGATAGGAAATTTAATCATCTTAAAAGATTCGGCTAGCCATACTCTCACCTCCAATTCTTGTTTATTTTGTTGTCACTTTCTCATAAATTTTCTTTGTTACAACAAGCAGTATTATGTATCTTCCCCTACAATATGTGTCTTCTCTTCTTCTCCTCCTTCTCTTCTTTATTTTCCAACAAAGGGTACAAAGCAAAGGCTTGATTGGGTACAACTCAAGTGCGAACAACTTAGAGGTCGACTCCACGAATTTTGAAGATAACGGCAAATGTTTAAAATTGTTACCCTTAATTATGCAGTGAATTTGAGCCAAGCCCTATCTGAGTGGGGTCATTTTTTGGCTTCTCAGCCAGCACCGGAGGCTACATGGAGTTCCATAAAATCCTCTCATGGGTTTTACTGCATATTTGCCACATAGAAGCCTAGAAGTCCTCTTTGAGTAAACCAGACACTCTTGTGCTCAAATTAGGAAAGGAGGAACAATGCTTCAATATTTTGGTTGTGTACTAGCGCAAGTGCTTTGGTTGCTAGTCTACTCATTGTTTGCCTCGTCCTAAGGAGGAGAAAAAGAGTAAGAGAAGAAGGTGACGATGATGTTGTTGAGATAGGATCTCCATGGATCGTGACTTTGGAAAGACTTGATGACCTAGGAGATGAATTGGCTCTTGCAACAAACCATTTCGATGAGAAAAAAAAAAAAAAAAAAAAAAAAGGAAGCTAGGAAGGGGAGGATTTGGGGGTGTTTAGAAAGGTCATTTGAAGGAATTTGATCTCTCGAAGGGATTAAGCAAGGGATTAAGGAGTACGTGTCAGAAATGAAGATCATGAATGCAATTGAGGCACCTCTACTTTCCTGTTGCTCCTTGAACGAGAATTCCATCTTTCTTCTTTGCATATTCGCTGACAATTCTTTCCATTTTTTCAAATTCCCATGTGTTAGCCAATTATATTCATCTTGACTAGCGTATTTAATCTTCGATTAGATGAAGATGCACGTGGCCGATATCATCAAGGGGGGGCCAGGCTTGTGGGGGCTTGATCTTGAAATTTAAATGAGCTTCAGGGCTTTCTTGCTTAAACCCGTTGAATGCCGGTTCAAATTTAAATGCAATTTTATGTGGGCCTATCGCCATTAAATTTAAATACTTCTAATATGCAAATGCGAATTAATAATATTTTTGTTTAGAATGTAGAGCTCAATTCATAATTTTCGTATGCATTGAATGACTAAATGAGTCATCAAATTGAGGTGTCGACAAGCTATATTGTGAAGCTTGGCAAAGGATTTATATGGAAGTACATTATCACTTATCTTGTGCAAAAGTATTCGATGAAGAGATTGAGATGAACAAGTTGCTGATAACGTCACAAAGAAACTTATCTGATCTATGTTCATGGGCATGGCAAGCAGGAGAACAGTGATAGGTGTTGAGGGGGAGTATTGTCAACACCTTTGTACTGGCGGTTAAAAATTCCAAATTAGGTGCAATTTTTCCCTGACTTCCTGTACAGCTGCAAACGGTGGCTTCTGTCTTTGTTGACTTTCCTTGAGAAGCAGGTTGGCCTTCAATCTTCTGCTGCAAGCTGTTGGAAGACAAGTCAAAGACGGTCTTCAATTTTTGTAAAAGAAAAGGAGACTCCACCAACCTAGGAACAGAATAAATAGGCAGCTCCTCCTTGCCAATTTTGTGCAGATAAAAGTCGAGAGAAGCAAGGAGTCTCCAATTTTGTAGTTAACCCGGTGGGTCTTCGGGGGCTTCTGTCTTTGTTGACTTTCCTTCGCAATTTTCTGGAATAAGGAAATTTCTTTATTCATGTAGAGTCCTACTCCAAGCACTTTATTGATATTACATGCCGTGAGTAACAACCAATTTTCCATGAGAACTATCTTTATGCATGCTCCTTCTAAGCTCCAGGAACGTAATTTGCTATGGAATGAGCTACAAAGAATTAGCCTCGTTAATACCCTTCCATGGGCTTGTATGGGTGACTTCAATGAAATTCTCTATCATTGGGAAAAAGTTGGACGAAGAATGTCTGAATTTCATCGACTCAACACTTTTAGGGAGTTTTGAATTCATGTGAGTTGATGGATATAGAAAGTAAATGTTGTGCTTTTACGTGACTAATAATAGAGAAGGACTTGATTTTTGTTAAAGAAAGACTAGACAGAGTACTTTGTACTATGGAATGGAGATCTATCTTCCCAAATGCTGAAGCCTTTGCTCTTCCTGCTCTGGGTTTTGATCATTGCCCAATATTATGCTGGTATTAGACCCAAAACAAGTCAAAAGAAGTAGAAGCTTCAGGTTTGAGTCTTTTAGGTAGAGGATGAAGAGTTCAGTTCGACTGTGGAGCAGGCATGGAAATCAGTTGAAAGGAAGAATGTGAGCTTACTGCATAACCTAGGTGAAGTTAAAAAAGCCTTAGGCAAGGAGTAAGAAATTCTCCAATGCCCATAAGGAGGTCTTGTTATTAAAAAATGAACTACAACAGTTTACGAATTCCCCGACCCTATCATATAACAGAGAGAAACAAACATTGAAAAAGGAGATCGAAAAAGATGGAGACAAGAAGAGATGTTTTGGGCCTAAGATCTAGAATCCAATGGCTAAAATGGGGTGATAAGAATAATAAATTCTTCCATTCAACAATGGTTCAAAGGAGACAAAGAAATCGAATATCCATGTTGAAAAGCTCAGCTGATGAATGGGTACGTGATGAGGAGCAATTGAAAATTTTGACCATTAGCCATTTCCGTGAGCTTTACACTTCAGTAGAGTATCGGAACTTTGAGCTAATACTTGACCGGTGCCCCACCTCAGTGGGAGAGGAGATGAACAAGGCCTTGATTGAGGTAACAATTCAGGAGATTCATGCAGCCACCTACCAATTAGGAGCCATAAAAGCACCTGGTCCTAACGGGTTGAATGGGATGTTCTATCACTCAAATTGAGACATTATGCAGTCGGCAATCTTTAAGGAAGTGAGGCATTTTTTTAAAACTGGGGAGCTAGATCCGGAACTAAACATAACACATATTACTCTTATTCCAAAATCCCAAATCCTAAGAAGTTGGAGCAGTTTCGTCCAATCAGTTTTGTGTAACTTCTCGTACAAGATTATATCAAGGTTCTTGCGAATAGATTGAAACCTTGGCTAGGAGATCTAATATTATCGAAACAAAGTGCTTTTGTTAGTGGAAGACTTATCCAAGATAATATTTTAGCCGTCGAGGAGGTCTTACACCAACTTAGAATCCGGAACAAAGAAAAGAAGTTTCAGTTGTTACTTAAACTAGATATGCAAAAAGGCATATGACATAATTGAGTGGGGAGTTTCTAGAATCTTGTATGTTAAGGATGGGTTTTCATTCCAAGTGGGTGAAATGGATTATGCAATGTGTAATATTGTTTCTGTCACACCTACCCTCGAGAGGGAGGGAATAGGTTTAGGGGTATTGCCTAAAGGACAAACCTAAGACCCATGATTAGGCACGAGCTCTCCCAAGCCCATACCCGCGGACATTGGGATATTCATAAGAAATTTTGCACAAAAAGGAGAGCCACTAGCCTATTGAAGTCGGCTAGAAACTAAGTAATGCATGTGAGTGTACCTCACTTCCCACGCAACCTTGAGAGAATCTAGGGTCGGGACTTGATTACACTAATTGAACAATTAGTGCCCTTTCGTACCTAATCTTGTTCATTTAACAAAAAATGATTTTCGGGCAAAGCAGTTTGGATTGATTTTATACCTATCCACTAACATGTGATGATCATATGAGTGTGCAATCATTAAAGTAACAATCATAGCTATCAAGATTCTAATTGCAATAAAATTAACACATGCCACTAAGCAATTGGGAACATAGTTAAAACGGAGTAAATTAAAACATGCAATATAATCAACATGACAACTAAAGGCTTAATTACACTATAAAAGCAATACATGGCCATTCTTTAATCAAAAACTACATTTTGGATTTTCGAAATTTTAATTTTTTTAATATTCTTAATATTTTTTAATTTTTAAAAATATTATTTTAATATTATAATAAATATAATATATTTAAAATGAACCGGGTCGGTCCCCGGTGGTCCGACCGATTCGGTGCAGGAGCCACCGGATTGGGCTAGAGGCCCAAACCCGAACCGGAAGCCGGGCCGCACGGCCCAAGGTCGATTTAAAACCTAGCCAGTCAACGGGCACGATGTGCGTGCCCAATCCGATCTAATTCTTAAAAGGAAGAAGCCCATAAGCCCATAAACCCATAAACCCACAAGTCTAAAAGCCTACAAGCCCAAAAGTCTAAAAGCCCAAAAAGCCTAAACCGGCCCAAATAGCTCAAAAAAACCCTACCCATTCGCGACCGCGTCCGAATTCGATTTTTGGCCTAAACCCTAGGGTTTCTTGGCGGTGCCGAGGAAATGGCGGATGCCGACGACTCGACCCATTGCGCGGGGGCGGCGACGACGGAGAGCGGGCAGGAACGGCAACGCTTGTGCCAAGGTCGGGCATGATGGCGGAACGGGCAAGGCGGTGTTCTGGTCGCGACGCTGGCGGATTCGTGTGGAGGCCGGCGGGTAGAGGCGAGAAGCGCGGCGGCCGGCAGAGTGGAGGCAAGGGCCTCGTGGCGGGGCTCGCCGGCGGTGGAGCAACGACTAGCTCGGATCCGTCGTCGTAGCGAGACTAACGGTGACTAGCGTATTCGGCGTGGGAGGCACGCGGTGGCTCGGCAAGACAAGGCAAGGCTATGATGGCGAAGACGCGCGAATGTGAGCCCGCGAAGGCGCGGGCCCGTGCGAGGCTTGCTCGACGGTGAGAAGATGAACAGCCAGACCGTCTTCGTCGGACTCGAGAGATGAATGGAAAGGGAGGCACGTAGAGGCACGCGGTGGCTCGGCGTCCGGTCTCGGCATCGCGGGAGAGTGGTCGTGGGCAGAGGTGCTGGCCGCGTGGTAGTCCGACGTAGGGGAGCGGCGAACCCGCGGAGGGGGCGAAGGTGCGGGCGTGGGCATTGGCACTCGGAGGTAGCAGTGTGCGGGCGGCGGCTTGACCGCGTTAGGCGGGAGGGCGTTGGCTTGGGCGAGGGCAGAACGGGCGACGGCGTCCCCCGGGTCTTGCCTGACCGACCTCCTCCACATGGCGCCTTCGGATCTAGGTTTTGGGTCAAGCGGCGCGGGAGGTCGGCGTCGGTCGGCGCGTTGCGGCGGCGACGCGTTTTTTCCTCAAGCTTTCTCTCGTCCTATATTCTCTCTCCTTGTCTCCCTTTCTCTCCCTCTCCGTTTGTTCCTCCCTCTCTCCCCTCTGCCCTTTTCTCTGGTTCTCCCGCTCTTCTGGCCGCTGATCTCGGGTTCTTTGTTCTCTTTTTCTTTTTCGAGCTCCCTCCCCTCACGGTGCTTCCCCTCTCCTTTCGTTCTCCCCCTCTCCTCTAGGTTTCTGCGCGAAGATGGAGGAGGGAGAAGGCAGCCTGCGTGGGGCGAGCCCAAGGGAAACGGGCCGGGCGCGTGAGAGAAAAAGAGAGACGGAGCGGCCCGGGAGCTAAGGCCTGGATCTGCCTTACCCGCCCCTAAGCATTTTTTCATTTTTTTTCTGTTTTTTCATTTTTTTTTGTTTTGCTGTTGTTTTTTTTTTTAAATTTAAATTTAATTAATTTTTTTATACTTGAAAAAAATTAGGTGTCAACAGTCTCCTTCCAATGTGAAATTCAATGGAGAACTCTCCCTACTTCAACCCTTGCGAGGCCTCATACAAGGTGACCCACCTCTCCATATTTATTCATTATAGTAACAAATATGCTCTCGGTGCCATTGAAATAGGCTTTGGAGCATGAGGCTATCAAGGGCATTCAGATGAGTAGACACGCTTACTATTCTAACTCATCTATTGTTTGTGGATGACTTGATTCTTTTCTTGGATGGGACCATAAAAGAGTGTCAAAATGTCGGCCGATGTTTTAAATGATATTGCTACACATCAGGCTAGCCATCAACTTAAATAAATCCGAGATGTTCTTTAGTAAACATTGCCCCATAGACTTCGCCGGAATATGCTAGCTGAGTTGCGGGTCTCGTAAATCTAAAAAAACTGGTAAGTATCTAGGAATTCCTTCCAATTGGGATGAAACGAAAACAAATGTTTGCCTAGATACAAGCTAGAGTGAACATGAAGTTAGAAGGTTGGAAGAAAAAACTAATATCAAGGGCGGGAAGGAAATCCTCATTAAAGTAGTCATCATGCTCTCCCACAATATGCCAAGTCATTTTTTAAAATTCAGAGTATCTATTTGTCGGAGCATTGAAAAGAAAATTGCAAATTTCTAGTGGAAAAATTGTTATTAGAAGGTTGGATTACACTGAAAAATGTGGAAGTTCTCAAAACTAGAAAGGACAATGGAGGTTTGGGTTTTCGTGATTTAATTGCCTTTAACAAAGCAATGCTAGGAAAAACAAGCATGGCGTTTGATGCAAAACCCCCATCATTATGGTTCCAGTATTCGAAAGGTATTTACTTTCCTCAATCAATTCCGGTAATAGAAAGGGTCATCGGCCTTCATGGGGTTGGCAAAAGTATCCTTATGATAGAGATGAAATTATTCCGGTAGTTAGTTGCACGGTAAGGAATGGGAAAAAGATTAACATTAGAGAAGACAAATGGCTCCTAGAGGAGTTATAGGAGGGCCAGCGAACCGTGTAGAACCAGGAATGTTTCTGGACTAATTCTAATAGACATCTTAGCTTGGAATGAACAGCTTATCACAAACCTATTTGATGAGAAACGACCAACGAAATACTCACAATTCCAATGGGTCAGCAAGTAAAAGAGGATAAAATGGTCTGGACCATTACCAGAACAGGGGAGTATACTGTTAAAAGCAGACACAACAAAATCAGAGAGTTCGAGGAACAAAGCACCTCTACCATAGCCTCATCCCTCATCAATCCCCACGCTCTCTTTGGACCAAAAATCTGGAGAGCTAATACAAGCCCAAAGATTAATTTTCCTATGGAGTTTATGTCAAAACGCTTTGCCGACAAAGGAAAATCTACTCAAGCAGGGTATAGCGAAGGAGAGTACCTGTGATCTATGCAAGTAGCACCTTGAAACTGTGGAGCACATCTTCTCTGCTTTGCCCCTTGGACTTGGCAAGTGTGGATGGGCCCTGCAATACAAATCGAAATCTCGCTTTATGGCCTTGGACGAATTGAATAATGGCTACTCAACTTTAACCATATTTCTATTAGCTTCGACTTGCTAGCTGCTATCCTCTGGCGAATTTGGAAGGAAGAAACGATTTTGTCTTCCGCAAACAAAAGCCAAACCCAAAGCACATCATCAGCCATGGCGAAAATCAATGCTATACAAACTTGGTGAAGTCGAAGAAGAAAACAACATCAACTCAAAACAACTCACCTCATATTCGGACTGGTTCGAGCGTTGAAACCTCCAAATCAACATTGATGGGTCCTTCTCAGTCGGCTCAACAATGGTGCCATTAGCTGTGTTTACATAAACAAGTATGGAGAATTGCGGATGGATTTGCAAGACTGTAAGAGTACACTCGGTTGAGCAAACTGAAATTTTGGCCATGGTTGAAGCCCTAAAACTGCTACACTCACGAACAAAGGAGAACCTCTTGCTACAGTCAGATAATCAAACACTTTTAAAGACACTAAAAGGAGAAGTACATATAACATGGGTTCTGGAACCACTCATTATTGAGGCTAGAAATTTAATTATGGGCTTTTCTTACTTAAGTTTGGCCTATTGCAGTAGAAAGTCAAATTAAGTTATGGATTGGTTAGCAAAAACACATAGAAATGGGTCTTTACCTTTAATTGGTTGTCCAACCCACTGGACGCCCCTTTGTGCCTTACTCTGTTTTGATATAAGTCTTCTGTAATCCGACTCTTTGAGTTAGTTATGAAAGTTTATTTTCGACCAAAAAAAAAAAAAATGGCTCCGTTTTGTGAATTGGCTTTCCCAATGATCTTGGACCTCAAAAGGCCCTTAGCAAATGCTAAGACGTTTGACGAATATTTTTGTTGAAGAGATTTGACAAAATGCATTGCATTTCCAAAACTCCTTAGCTCAAGATAAGTTCTAGGAACTTGGGCTTTAACATTTCCAAAATGTTATTACATTTCCGTTTAATTTTGACCTCACTAGAGTTTTGAAATTTTCTAAAATGCCCTCATTACTGACCACCTTGTAGCGGACGTTGCTAGCTACACCAAAACTGATCGCGTCGAATAAGCCAGATCTAGCACCAGCAGAGCCTCACTTCTTCGTTATGCGACCTCAAGTCACTATCATCCTAGCCAAATCTAGTTTGCTGGTGGGCTTAAAGCTTTTCGTTAGCGCTCTAGAGAAGGGGTTTGATTTATTTTTTTTATAAAAAAAAAAATTGTAAAAGTTCTTTATAAGTGTGATTCTTCCAAACACCATCTCAGAATAAGTTACGTGTTATTATGTGAGGGATGTGGAGAGTTTGGTTTTATAGTACTTTGAGCGTGTTTAATTCCATTGAGCATCTACTTGATTTTCAACATCCTGCCTATAGGCATCATTCCAATGTGAATCAAAGCATACCCATTCTTGGCTTGTTGCCAGCTGGCAATTAGCAAAGGGTGGCAAACAAAAGTTTCGGCGAGAAAGCTAGGATACATGGCTCGCCAATCCCTAATTTTTGGCAAAGTGAAGTAGAAATTGGAAATATACGGCTTTGGGGTGATTGCTCTCAAAGTAGTGCGTGGAAGAAGGCTAATCGAATGTGAGTGGAAGAGCACCACATGCTCGTTCATTGTTGTACATAGTTAAAAAGAAAAACACGCTAATATAATTAATCCGATACCCCAGTCTGCCTATTCTAATGATTGCTAATTCTTAACATCATTATCATCAAACATTAGAGTCTTTGATGAGGAATGCCAATCCTAGAGCTCAACAATCCTAATCATTAAAAGGTGCAAAATGTGTGCAAAATGTGCAGAAAGACAGAATTAGACCGGGAACAAGAATTAGATTTAGAATTGAGGTCTTGCTTATGAAAATAGGAGGGCTGACAGTGATTCTTCCAAACTGTGTGTGACAAATGAGAAGAAGTATAATTGTCTATAATTCACCTACATGGACATAGGAACAAGAAATATTTCGCCAAACCGTCCCTCTTTTGATTCCTTTTGTTTTGGTTTAGAGCATGATAAAAGAGATGGGGAACTTAGTACAATGAAGGCAACTTTTGTCATCTTGATGATTGGTATTTGTGTATTATTATGATTATTGCTAGGATTATTATATCTCAATTTACACCTTAAACCCCCAAAACCAATTCCTTTTTGTCACTGCCTCTAGCCATTGTGTGATCCATGGAGATTAACATCTTTAGAAAAATCTCACCTTCAACAACTAGGCCTCTTCGCCACCTTCGTCGTCTCCATGATCCAGGAAGTTCGTATCTCAACTCGTTCTCCTTTGAATTAGCTGAGTTCAATTCAGGTACTCCAAACATACAGCTACGAGGATCCGCCATCAGAGATGCACATATCAACCTAAGCTCATGATCATTGACACCTAAATTTTGATTAGGTTTTTAATTAGGCCTTGGTTTCTTTATTTATGTATTTTTCCTCTATTTCGGATTAAAAAACAAAAAACAAAAAATAGTAGTGAAAAAAGAACAAAAAAAAAAAAGAAAAACGGAGGCCGGTAGCCATTGGGGGTGGGCCTTCGAGCCCAACCCTTTCCTTTTTTTTTTTACCATCACGTGGGCCCCGCAAGCCCGGCCCGCGTAACCCCCGACCCTTCTCCCTTCTCTCCTTGTCTCATTCTTCCCTTTGTCTTCTTCCTCCGCAAACCCGCATTAACACCTGGCAACTCGGTGGGGGTAAGGCGACATCGTCGACAGGGACGGGTCTCGGCGCCATCAATGCCGAGCACGAGGGAGCTCGGATGTGGACGCCTTAGGATTCGGCCGAGGGGGACCGCTAGCGGTTGAGGTTCTTCGTCGACCCCGGACTTCCCCCTTGCCTATAAATAAGCGGCCGGGAAGCTCCGTCGAAAAAAAACACACCGAGAAGGTCAAAGGCACGCAAGCTCCAAAGCTTCCTACCGAGAGACTTCGCGAGGTTCGAGAGCGAGCGAGCCCGGATCTGATCGGAGATCGGCGGAGAGGAGGAGGTTCGGCTCCGAGTGAGGCTCGGCCTTAGAAGGAGGTCGTCTTAGTGCAGATCTAAGAGAAGCCGTCCTCGAACCTGCGTGTCGTCGTCACCACTACTCCAACGACCAATGAGCCGTACGGACTTCACGAATTTCGCCGCTGTCGTCACCACTCGTTTTATCGTCCCTGCAGGGGGCTCTGGTCTCGCCCGCACCATGGCCCGTGCCGAAGCTCACGACCGTCGAGGTTCGCGTGAGCTCCGAATCCTACTATCTCCTCAATCCCTCACCACCGTCTGTTCATAAGCCGCCCCCCGCACCCGATTCGCCACCACTAGCCCATGTCAATATCACCGTCCTCGTGCTAGGCCACCGCGAGGCCGTCCACTGTCACGGACAACGAGGAGTAGACTAAAGCAAGTTGCGGCCATGAACCCGAGTCAAGAGTGGGTCGGCGACCAAGTAGGGTTTCGGCTAGGGTTGATTTCATTCGTGAGGGCCGGGTAGCTTTTAGTTGAAGTTCTTTACTAAAGCGGGCCAAATTGTTTGGGCTTTTGTTTTTTTTTTAAAGAAAAAGCCGTGCTGGAGCCCGCACCGGTCCTGGGCTCACGGCCCGAGTCGGACCAGAGACCCTGTGGATCCACCCGGGTCACATTTTAATATTATAATATAATATAATATTTTCAAAAATAATAATAAATAATAATTTATTTTCCAAAAATCAAAAAAAAAAAAAGATCCATATTTTCCTAAAAAGCCAAAAAAAGTCAGAAAAAGCCAAAAAAAATTATATTTTCAGAAAAATATCAAAAAACCAAAAAAAATGCTTTTAGATCCAAAACATGAGAAAAAGACCAAAAGATGTTTTTCCTCCACAAATGCATGGAAGATTCTTCAAAAAATCCAAAAAGCTTTAGGGTTTAAACAAGGTTAGGTACCGAAAGGACATTAGTGATTAACTAGTGTAATCAAGTCCGATCCTAATTTCTCCGATCACGGAATGAGTATTTTCTCCCGGTACTTCGCTTGGATTTTAATCGACTTCCAAAATCGATTAGTGATGACTGTGTTTTAAAATTAAAAACTCATAGGTTAAAACTTGGACTATTAAGTCGTGAATTGATGGACTTGGGAGAGTCCGGCCAAAATAGATCTAGCCGAACCATTAGCCTCCAAGGCACTGCTCGATTGGGCGCGAAAAAAAAAAAAAAAAAAAAAAAAAAAAAAAAAAGAGGTCACGGCAGACTTGGCGACCCATTGGGGACTTGAAGACTTAAGCCTTTTTATCTTGTTTAAATGCTTTGCTGACTTGGTTTTTTTCTATGCGTATTAGTAGCTTTTTTTTACTTCGTTAAAATAAATTGTCTTGTGATTATAAAACATTCGTGCATGCTTCTTGTTTTAACACTACACATGGCACACAACCCGGCTGCCGGACAGACCGCCATAGGATATTTAGGATGGTGTTAAGAAATATACATTTTCCGAATGCAAAACCGTTGTAAAGGTTGCCTTTCTTTTCCCCCGAATTTCTTTAGCCGAGATTAAGGGATGTGTTGCTAGCGCAAGACTAGACGGGGACACCCTTTTAATTTCAACAAACCTTCTCAATTAGAAATCGAGCTAGAGGTCCCATGTGCATGTCTCATGCTTGCCACTTTTCTTTTAAAAGCAAAGTGACTTCTTTATTACTCGGCTTTTTTTTTTTTTCTCATGGAAAAATAGGTCGGTCATGTAACTCCTTTCTTATATGCGATGGGAAGAATCGATATCGGTTCATTCCTACCCCCAAAAAAGAGCTCCTCGATGGGGTGGAGTCAGTTAGATCACCTTGGCCAAGAACGTGTCAAAGCAAGTATCGGTCATCTCCTCCCATTACTCCAAATCAATATCCACTTCCGGGGTCATGCAAGCATTACCACATTTAAGGTCCTGCAAAACATCCACCTTCATGTTTGGTAAATTTGAACCGACTCGACTTTGGAAGAATACGGTCTACATAGGAATGCCCCCTATGGAATTTGCCAAGCCACCGATTGACATTGACCCCGTGGTTAGTCTATAATGGTTTCTAAAAAGTCATTCGGTAAGAGAAATTGTTAAAGCCAACAGCAATGCTTTCCCGTTATCATCTTTAACCGAATGTTTTGAAAACAATCGATGACCCAAAAAACCAAGATCTTCCTCTTAGCGTTTTTCGATTCATTATCTTCCCCCACCAAAAGAATGACATAAATCAGCAAGTCGCATTGGTGATAAATCAAGTCACTTTTGGAGCGGGATATGTGAACATGGTTTTAGCCGAAACATTTTTATCCTTAATCATTTCAAGGGACAAAAAGAAAAAATCATGAGGGCCGCCCGGAAATTTTACAAATGTGGTTCTTTTCCCATATCAAAGATTTGGGCATCTCATGCAAATATTTGAAATCAACGAATTCAAAACAGCCATTGCAAAAGTTTCAAGGCCTTGGAAAATATTTCTCCAGAACAAGGAATACTCTTGATGGGTTAATTTATTAAAGAATCCCGTCCCCAAGACATTCCTATGGCGAATCTAAATGGTTCATTGCAGAGAGGCGCGCTTCGCATCTTGATCATTACGACCCCATCCTTGCTAGGCCTCTGCGGAGCCACCTCGTAATATCCATATAAGGTGGCTCGTCGACAGGCCCTCCAAGAAATCCGCCACCGCTAAACTAGGACCTGTTTCTTTCATCCACACGAGCTATGACTACTCGGAGGAGATCCGTATAATTCAGAATGCATGGAGTAGATGCCACACCGAAAAGATTGTCATACCTAGAAAGCTTAACGAATGTGAAAAAGCCCATCATGTGTCCACATTCTACATCCTCAACCATAGAATTCCCATGAACTACGCATGTTAATCCCAGAAGCGTTGGTGATAACTTACTCAACAAGGATGGATTAAGTCTCTTGAAGAAAGTTTAGAGACAAGCAGGAAGGGTGCATATCAAAGCTAGTTCGAAAGAACAAGCGGCTTCGGCAAGATCGGGACTTCCCATCGCATATAAAAATGGGCGACTTGGCTTTTGATGTGAATATTTCTAATGTGAATGTTTAGGATCGTTCTCCTTTTTGGAAAGCCCTCTCTAGCATTGTATAAATCCCTTGTTTATAAATAAAAGTGACTCGACCTTGCCATGGGCCGCTGCTTCGTATATTTCCTTCGCTTGCTTTCTTTCCATTTTGTGCAATATAGGTAATTACGACATAGTCACATTTGCAAATCCAAAAGCGAGAATGGCTGAAGAGAACGTACCAATCCGTGTCGAGATTATCGAAAGTGAAATGAAGCAAGTCTTCAATGTGCTTCAACAACTCTCAAAACGAGATAGATTCCATCCAAGGCAACCTGTTCTGCCTACCTCATCAAGTGTTAAGGCCACAACCATCCATCAAGGCAATCAAAGAAGAGATACTGGATGATAACATGCCCGAGTTAGAGGATGACTCGCACCAAATCACACAAAGAGCAAAGCCCAACGGTTTGTCTAAAATTGATCATGACAAACGCCTTGAGAAGCTTGAAGAGGCTGACAATCGCAAGGCCTCCCAAGATCCTACTCAACAAACCTCTCGATCATTCCAAGGTCAAAATGGAAAAAATTCAAAATGCCTAAGTTTGAAAAGTACGATGGCATGACTTGCCCAAGGGCTCATTTGCAAATATACCTAGTTCGAATGACCCAAAGACGTTAATAATGAACATTTAATGATCCACTTTTCCAACAAGTTTAATCGCCATGCCTTGAGGTGGTACATCACGAAGAACATAAACCTCCTCGAAGCATGGAGTGAAGTAAGTGAGGCATTCCTCAAGCAAAGACAAGTTTATAATGGACATTACCCCTTCTCGTGAGGATCTCGAAAGTGTACGGAAAAAGAAAAAGTATGAATCTTTCCAAAGAATATGCTATTAGATGGAGGAATCCTAGCTGCCGGATCGGTCCCAACTAACGATTTCAAACTAAGAAAAATGTTCATCAAAACCCTCACCTACGAATATCGTAATCGAATGGTGACTATGATCGCTGAATCATTCAATCAAATCATTCCAGAGGGGAGGCATTGAGTTAGGGTTATGGATGTACTGGTTCACTAAGCACACGTCGACAAAAAGGCTCAACAAGAAAAAGACAAAGAGCCCCCGGTATATGTCAATGCAACCTACACTACAAGTACTAGTCACTTCCCGACCCGTTTAGACAAGCACAAGTCAACCACAGGACCACCCGACTACAAACCACCCCGGACTACAAAGCAGAAGACAATTCACTTAGCTTTAGGATCTACATTTGGGTTTGGTAATCCTCCTGGAATAAGAGCCTCCCCTCAAGGCAGCTAAAGCGACCTAATGCGGAAACTACTCTAGCTATGACCCCGTCTCAAAAAATGTGACTATCACATAAGCGAAGTAGGCCACTCAACCGACGAATGTTTCATCCTTAAGCATTAGATCCGAACTTCTTTGGATACCAAGGCCCTTCTCATTCCAAACTACAAAACCAAATGTCCAAAACAATCCACTCCCAATCCACCCAGACAAAGTAAACGCGATATTCGGTTTTGAGGCCGAGTCAAATCAAGTGTCAATGCACATATTGACATTTATCGAGGGGCCGATAGAAGTCGTTATTATTCAAGCGATGAAATACCACCCTTAGTAACAATGGAAGGAATGGTATCAAGAATGATAGAGACTAGAATAATTGTGTACCTTTAACCACACCGGCATGGTCTCTACTACTCATCTTGTGTAATGAAGAAGTTGCCATGCAACGTACAGAAGGGAGAAGAAGGATTCCACCCACCTAAGGGCGTCTTTGAAGGAAAAGAAGCCATAGCTCAAACATCGACATACGGAGCGGTATAGTCATTGGGTCCACATTTTGCTAAATACGAAGGTAACAATGCGGTACGTGGTCTTACGACCTCGATGTTGGCTTAGTCACAAGGTGCAGGCGAACTGTGCTCGAGCCAATGTTTGGACGCACTGCCAAGCCGTCACTAACGAAGAAGCCAAGGACTTTTTAGTTGTAGTTAAAGCTAGCGAATATAATGTGGTGGAACAATTGCGGAAGTTACCAACACTGTTCTCTACCTGATTACTTCAAACATCTGTCAAGCACCAAAAAATCCTTGATGAAAGTATTGACCGTAAAGTACATGTCCTCAAACATTGAGCATGACAAACTCGAGGAGTTTGTTGGTACCATCCTTTTAAAAGATCAAATGGCATTTTTCGATGAGGAGATCCCCGAGGGGGTAAAAAGGACACAATAAAGCTCTTTACATATCGCTAAGGCAACGCCTCCATGCCCGCCGAGTACGATTGACAATGGATCCGTTTCTTAACATATGTCCACTAGGCGACACTATGTCGTCTTAAAATAAAGACATCCCAACCCGAGGCGGCCAAGACTTCCGTCGAGCATTCAATAGACAAAGAAGGATACGATGGGTGAAATTGAGCTTGACGTGCAAATAGCCCAACTGATATTCAAAATCTTGTTCAAGTATTAGATATCCCCATTGCATTCACTCCTTTAGGCCGCCCATGGATCCATGTCGAGCAGTTGTCTCCCAAGCTCTCCACCAAAATGTAAAGTTTATGGTCAAGAAAATTGACTGCGCTCCGTTGTGAGAAGAAGACCACCGCATCTACCACGAGACGGCCATCCCTTATGTGGAACCCGTTAGCAAAAATGAATCCAACTATTAATTATTCGAACTAGTGTCTACCATACACGGACTCGAGGACTCCCCCTTGTCCCCGAAATGTCAAGCGCATGCGTTGATGGTAGGGAAATTCATGGCCAGATATGGTTTTAGCCCAGGCCAAGTGGCTCGGTGGTGGGTTAAGGCGCTCGAGCTTGTCAAGGTTTCAAGGAGACCGTACCACCGGCTTTAGGGTATCACGAAGGAAAAGAGCAACACCGGGAGGGGAAAGCAAAAGAAGATTGGCCTCGATACCTCTCCTCGAGGAAGCTTTCCAGTCTCCATGCAAGGATGATGTACTGGTGGAAAAAGAACAATCAAGACTCAAAGCACTTTAGCCATGAGCTTCAAAATCGCCCATTTACTTAGGCATGGGCCTGGGATAACATAATCCAGCCCCAAGACTTACAAAGAAAGAAGACCGATGGACATGACCACTATGTGTTTAGGACATTTTCATAAAGCACGAGGAGAAACAACCGAAAAGAATAGGCGATAACTTCGCTCAGCCAATTCCAACGTTAAGCCCATTAACTGCTGTAGAAAGTACACCACTTGGACAGGAAAGTTTCGCTCGTTGCCCGGGGTTCCCATCGTCATAACAAAGAGTCGAGTTTCCGAAATAAATGAAGAAACCCCATGTACACAACCTCATGTGCGGGGCTTACCCCTCGATCCTCACAACAAAGACGCGTCATATTCATCGTTGCCTAGATCAATGGCCACCATTTTCCTATCCTCTTAGAATAGTGGAATAATCTCTAGGGAGCTAAGACGCCCTACTCTCGAATACTTCCTCGAATATGATCCATCCAACTACCGTGTGACTCATTCGCAGGAGTCAGACACTCGCCAGATGACTCGTACCATCCCCGAAAGACAAGGTTCTAGATCTCATGGATGCTGAAGGTGTTCATGTTCCGCTCCCCTCGTGGCTATATGGTAGAGATGACCTTCTTCGGTGGTACCGAGCACTCGTGACGTGTTCCTTGAATGTACTAAGGATAAGGCATAAAGAAAAGGCAATCATGGACACCTGGGTCAACCAAGTGCAAAAATTCGGGATTACTATGTTAACTACTCACCCTCAAAGCTTCTATGATAATCATCGGAATATTATCCCCCGATGGATGTAAGGCATGATGAGCAAAAAATTCACAAAGTCACCGAGCACAGGGAAGGCATGACTGTGATTGGTATGAAGATTTCTTCGTGGACGCTATCAACAAAGGACCGTTAAGGAAATAAAAGCAGCTCATTATAGAACCCTTTTTAATTCCTTGCATACTCCCCTCTATGTGGAGCTTATATATATATTTCTTAAGTCTAGCTTGTTTTGTTTTCAACATCAATTCCATCAGAGGAGCTAACTTTTGAATCACTCTTCCAAAATGTAAATCCACCTACTATTAAATAAAGTTGAAAAAACATTTGAGGACATGAGGAAACACACCAAACCGCCCGTTGATGATATCCAACCACAAAATGAAAGAATAAATCGAGTCTGGGTTTCCTCATGTTTCCTCGTCCCTAGGCCTTCAAAAGCAATTCATCACATTTTCAAAAAAGAAGCATACATATTGTTAACATTATTCGTTTCATTGACCAATCTACTTTATGATACATGCATAATCTAACGCGGCAAGCGAGGAACGGGGAACGGTCCAAATCAACACCTTGAATAGACATGATAGCAATTTTGATAGCTCAGATGATGATTCCGATAATTCCAACGAAATTTAGCGGAATTGGGAGCGACACCTGAAGAAACAAGACCCCCCTACTACCGAAGACACCACACACCAATTGGGGCCAAAGACAAGGTCCAAAGGAGATAAAGATCTCTGCAAACCTTCCAAAGAATAAGCTGAAGCTTAATTGCCCTCCTAAGGAGGTATCAAAACGTATTCGCATGGTCATATGCCGATATGCTTTGCTCGATCCAACGGTCGGAGCATAGCTTGCCAACCAATCCCGATGTAGCCCTTAAGAAGCAACGGCTAAGAAGAACCAAGCCGCAGTTGGCAAAGAAGATTGAAGAAGAGGTAATGAAGCTCCTAGAAGTAGGTTTCCTCAAGTCTCGCGTTATCCCGGTTGGGGTAGCGAACATTGTACCAAAGAAGAAGAAGGATAGTCGAATTCGGGTTTGTGTTGACTACCGCGATCTAAACATGGCAAGCCCAAAGATGATTTCCCGCTACCACACATAGAGGTTCTCATGGATAGCATTGCTGGTTTCAAACTATTCTCTTTCATGGAAGGATTCTCAGGATACAACCAAATAAAAATGAAAGAAGAAAACAAGGAAAAAATTCGGCATTCATCACTCCATGTGGAACCTTTCACTACAAGGTTATGCCTTTTGGCCCAAAGAACTACTGGAGCAACTTACCAACGTGCCATGGTCACCCTCTTCCATGACATGATGCACAAAGAAATTGAAGTATACGTTGATGATATGATCGCCAAAACTGCATACGGAGAAGACCATGTGAAGACCTTGGAAAATTTATTCAATCGGCTCCGCCGGTTGAGTTACGCTTGAACCCAACAAAGTGTGAGTTCAGGGCAACTTCGGGCAAATTACTTGGATTCATCGTGAGCTGTGAAGGATGAAAGTGGACCCATCAAAAACTAAAGCAATATTTGAGATGCCTCCTCCCTGGATCGTAAAAGAAGTCCGAGCCTTCTAGAGGGGTTGAATTACATTGGCGATTCATATCCTAATCTTCCGAAGCTGCGAAACCTTTCTTTAAACTTCTCCGAAAGGATGCACAAATTAGATGGGATGACGATTGCCAATTGGCATTCAAAAATCTAAAGCGTGACGATTAAACCCTTGGTTCTAGTACCCACGACCTCGGGGCACCGCTGATCCTCTACCTTACCATCAACAATGCAAATCCCTAGGCGTGATGTTTGTGGCACGTAAAGGGACCACAGCATGATGGCAAGGAGCAAGCCATTTACTATTTGAGTAAAAAGTTCACCATGCCGAAACAAAACTACTCCAAATCGGAAAAAAAAAAAAGAAAACATGTGTTGCATTGGTATGGCTATTGCACGTGCTTCCATTGTACACCTTGCATCACCAAACGTTCTCATCACCGAGAATGACCCGGATCAAGTATTTGCTTTCGATTGCTCGGGCCTTAGTGGGAAAATTGGCCAAATGGCAAATCCTAATCTCGGGACTCGACATTCAAACGATGTCACAAAAACGGCTTAAGGACGGGTGATTGGTCGATATGTTAGTCGATTGCCTGGGGAGGTACACAAGGATAATCCCCGAGATGACCGAATTTCGTAGTAAACGAGGACACGTGGACCATGTTCTTCAATGGAGCCGTAACACAGCCGGGATCGATATTGTTGGGATTCTCGATATCCCAAAATAGGCAACATTACCTTGTGGCGAAGTAAAATTGGCGTTCCATGCACCAACAATATAGCCAAATACGAAGTATGCATCCTCGGCCTACGGTGGCTATTGGAATGGAAGTGACAAAACTAAAAGTGTTCAACGACTCCACCTTAATTATCCTCCGCACTTTAGGCAAATGAAAGATGAGAGACACGAAGCTGCGTGCATCATCGCATTACTTGGAAGAATTGGTGAAAGAGTTCCGTGAGCG
>CM029495.1:13599082-13767301 GCA_017140595.1 Eucalyptus curtisii | reverse complement strand
GAAATGCCTCTGCCAACAGAATCTAAACTATGTCATTAAGAACACAGAACAGTAATAAGTACCTAGGTACAAGTTCCAATAGATAGGAACCACAAATTGTGCCATGCACCATTGTTATCAAAACTAATAGGCGCAGTTTTACTAGTTATAGAATCAGTCCACAACAAAAGACAAAATCAAGCTCACAGAAAAGGCCAAACAACTAAGCTTGATGCCACTTCTGCAGTATAATATGTTAAAGGCAATATATTGGTGAACTCCCAGAAAATTACCTCAAGAAACTTTACAAATTTATGCAAACCTAGAAGCTACTTCTGGAAAGGACCATTGCATTAGTGCATTTTCAAGAGATTATGCAGGCTAAAGATTGAAAAGAATCATGAAACTCAATGAATTAGGTCACTTGAACAGGTTTGACTTTGACACTTTCAGCACTATACTCAGGCCCATAATTTAAGAAAACTCAATTTCACATTCCAAGAACAATTAGACACTGATACCTCTTTATAAAAGCGTAGGAAATGAGGCAAGAGAAGATCAAGGACCGGCCTAGCAATTGATGGGTCCACTAGGACAAGCTTTACAAGTCCAGAGTACATGACTCTTTTTACTTTTGCCTGAGCACAGCAACCCAACTTTAGTTAAAGTGTAATCACAGGACAAATGAACCGGAAAAGAAAGTAAATAACCTTAAAAGCAAAGAAGATTAGCCAACACCTGCTGATAAAGGCATCTCTGGAGCAAACCAATCAGTTTGCAGAGAGATTCACTCCTAGCCAAATGCCTCAGCTTGCTGGCTGCAACTGGCTTGGCTTGGATGAATCTTTGAAGGAAGACTATCATTAAATTGTTTATCTACCAAGATGAGATCA
Organism: Eucalyptus curtisii; assembly: GCA_017140595.1. Taxonomy (NCBI): domain Eukaryota; kingdom Viridiplantae; phylum Streptophyta; class Magnoliopsida; order Myrtales; family Myrtaceae; genus Eucalyptus; species Eucalyptus curtisii. The sequence goes on along the minus strand of CM029495.1, from coordinate 13,766,429 downwards.
AAAATGGCATTCGTTGCTGCAAGAAGGATTGTATCTTCTCGTCTAAACATGGCTTTTGCGAATAACTAAAATCATATAATCCTGCAACAGAGAACTATATATCTTCAGCACTTATATCTCATTTTTGAAAACAATGCTAGCTTATTGAAGATAAATTATGAACTTGCAATGAGACCTAAACACAGGTTGTATATTGATTAGTTGCTCAATATTTTGAGAATCTACGAATTAAAGTTGAGAAAATAGTATCATCATCAGCCATTGCTCAGGTCAGCCTAACAATAGCGTCAAGTTATGATCTTGATCCATATTTATGACACATCTTTCCTTGTCACATATGATCTTCAAACAAAAATTTTTTTCTCCTGCTTTCTCAATACAACTAAAGGACACTAGTTTCCAAAGAGAAAATGGAAGTATCGCATACCAGAATATCTCTACTGATTTTGATCAGTGGCAACAGTGAAGCAACAGACAAGATGCAACCTTGCCATCCATATAAGTGAAATAATCTAACAACTCCTTTCAGCCGAGACACATGCTCCTTGATAGCATACGGATAATTCCGAATCAGTTGAGCAAGCAGTCTGAAATTGAAAATTTAATCACCAGTCCGGAAAATTTTAGAAATAGCTATTACTATTTTGTGACTGTTACCCTAACAATAGACATGCTCTGCTCAGGCTTCATGGAAAGGATCCGGACTTTGCTTTGCTCAATTATCTAATAAATAAACAAATTGGTTTCAATTAATTGTAGTCATAGTGATATGAAAATGTGCTATGGCATGAAGACCATCATAACGATACAGGAAATATTCAGTCACGAGGTGCACCTGTACTCATTCAGCACATGTGATGCAAGACTAACATCAAACAAATCAAGCATAACAACAATCTATAAAAGAGTAAAAAGAAAGTTACAGCAATTGCACTTCATGACAACTAAACATAATGATTTATATGCAACAGACAGTCCTCTGTTCTTGGACCATAAGCAATTCACTGAGCTTCACGCATCCCAAAAAATTGTGCGAGTAAATGTAAATCTAAAGCTCTTGGATCTAACAACCACCTAAAAGAGTATAGCTCAACCAATACAGCAATTAGTACCTAACCAGCATTGGCAGATTACAGATGTTGGAGGGAACTAGGATAACAGTACCTCTGCTTCATGAAATTATGAGGACAACCTCAGGCAAATCTATGTATATTGCCATGTCCCAACACACTAGAGTAGGAAAACAACTCTCAAGAAGTACAAATATTACGAATTGACATGAGGGAAAGAACAAACAAATCGGGAAAGGATAAGCTCCACCATTCCATTCTTGCAGGACTTATTTCCAGTTGAAATCATAGATTTGAGGACTATATAATGGAAATCATCTGCACCATCCCACACAAGATTAAAAACTCAAAATATCTCCTAGCTGCACAATTGAGGATATTATTCTTGAGTAAACATTGTCTGCTAATACAAACTATAAATTAGGCAAGTCGATCCATGTGTTTTCTTGCATACCACATGGAACCAATTGCCTCCATCACACTGAATGAAATTCAAGAGGCAAAAACAACAAGACTGCAATGAAGAGACAATATCAGCATTTACTAAACAAGATATACATATGCCTCTACATCCACAACTTTTCTGCTTATTACGACCTTCTTGCATAGTGGACCTGTGCACTTGGAGAAAGTTACAGATGCCTAAGCTACATTTACTGTGCATTGAGTACTTAAAAATGTAATTTGCATGTGTAACCTTTTGTTGACCACTACCAACTTGATCTACCATCTTAAATAGTTGGATGAAGGTAACCTTTTTTAATTTAAATACCATAACATTCCCGCACAGACTAGGTAGGAATTCAAGCTAATACTAAAGGTAAAGACTCAGTTTCACTATGGTGCCGAGATGTTGCCTTGACCAAGCCACTACCTATGAGCTGCCAGCTCATTCTTTCTACAAGCAAGTGGTTCAGCCATAGTAGTCTCCTCCAACTTCTTGGGAGCTTACCTGTGTCCTGCTCCATTTCACTCCCTGACAGGATCTTTTTTCACCGTCCCCATGGTACTACTTCACTGTTGATGACCCATGAGTATTTAGCCTTGCAATGTCATGAAGTCTTGTGAGGGGCCTAGATAGATTTCGAACAGAACTTGTCTTACAATGACAATGTATAAAATTCTGTGGAACCAATGCCAACTTGATCTAATGCCAACTTGATCTAAAATCTTAAGCTATCACATGAATGTTTATTTTAACATTCAACCGTTAAAATGACTTGTTTAATTTCTTGTGATGTTTGAAATTAATATACTTTCCTCACCTTCAAGATCTTGAAAAGTGCTGTTAGAGTTAGGTTTGGCTTTGAATTTCCAGCCAAATGAAGATAACTAACTTAAATTTTAAAAAAATGGTGAAAGGATGTAAGATGACTTAAATAATGTGGTTCGTAAGATTCAGGAATGGAGATGCTCAGAATTTAAAAAAGAAACTGTTTTCAAACTCTAAAAGTTCAAGAAAAAGCCAAATGTTAAAAGTAAAAGCCCTACCCTGATACTTCTATATTTATCAGTGCTGAAATAGAGTCCTAAAGGCACTGGTTAAGCACACGTATATAGTTGTTCCAAGACATTGAAGACCAATAGAGTGCAATAGTTTCACACACAAGAGTAGACACCTAGCATACAAACTTGCTTTCTATATTTTCAAAGCATATTCAATGTAATTTTACCAGCTCCCTAAGGGTACTTACTAAAAATCCTTTAGGTATAGACAGATAGAGATATATGGAGAGGGAGTGTGTGAGAGAGAGAGCCCTAGATGCACATACTAAAATCCTGTATGTATAGAGAGAGACATATGTGGAGATGGGGTGAGAGAAAGAGATGCATCAATGAATAAGAATTAGCACAGTATCACTAATTTTGCCCAATCATAGAGCCAAAGTTTCCAGCATGCTTTGTGACACTTGTTCGCACAAACACAAATTCCATCCAAACCCTGAAGAGGCTCTCATGCCATAAATTATGTTAGGCTGACAAACGCAACAAAACTATCCCAGTCCAGTGAAAGAACTTTCAGTACAGTAAGATTGCAAAAATTTAGGTATATATGCAATTACAAATCCATGTGCAAACTTTACTTTTAGACTAATGCTAGGACACTAAGCCTGATTTACCAAATTGATAAACTAAGTATCATGGCAAACTTTTCTTGAATGTTGAGTAATGGCCACTTGTTTAAAGGCCAATATACAATCTGCCAAATCATATGGCATATATTAATATCCTAGTCTTAGTATAACTAGCACCACACGGCAGTTTATCATTTTTATATGAACCATAATTTTGAATCATTAAGGTTATCTACTTATATGATCAAACCAACCTCACTTCTGGCCATGTCATGAGCTTCAAATAAATTTTCAGCATTTGTATAGCAAGCTCCTCGATACATGATGAACCATCAGAGTAGCAAAATTTCTTTTGATTTCCCAGTTGCACCGACTCTAGTAAAAGGAAAGTAAGCTGCAAAAAAGCTTGGCACCATATGCTCCCGCTTCACAGTTAGTCTCGTTTACCTTGATGACACAGGTAAATCGTGTCATGTATCCATAAAAAAATAATAAGCACCATGGCCACCATAAACTGAGTTAAGATATAACAAGAGGAGAAGAATTTACTGCTCTAATAACAGCCTTTCTCCACTAATTGGAACCCTTGCAAAAATTCCTCTCCCATCTCATGCTGGAGCCATTTGCAATCTCTGAAAAAGAAAAGGTTCAAAATTTCATAATGAGAGAGGAATAGAACTTTCTACAGGGAAGAGCAGTACTTCTGCAGCACCACAAGTGACCACATAGAGGGAACTACATGGCCCTTGAATAACTTATCAAGAGAGCTAGCAATAAACACTTTTATGGGAGACGCAAAGAGCAACCACGGTCGCGCAATTGAAGACAAGTGCACATTGTACAGACGTCCCTCCGGCATCCTCTAACAGTTTAGCTTCATAACTATATCAGCAGGATTAACATCCTATCTCTAATTTTACCATTGAAAATTGAAAAGTAAAGAAAAATGGGATACAAAATCTAACTAGAATTTCCAGTCATGTTTAGAGCCATTAATCTAATTTGAGAAGCTTATATATAGCGTTGTCACTGCTTTTCAAGCAACTACAGTTGCTGCAAGTGAAGAAGCAAGTACAGTGGGTGCACAATTCACACGTCCCTCTAGCAGCCTCTAATGGTTTAGCTTTATAATCAAATCAAGATTAACATCCTATTTCTAATTCACCATTAAAAACTAAAGAGGTAAGAGAAATAGGACGCAAAAAACTAATTAGAACTTCCACTCATGCTTAGAGCCATTAATCTCATTTGAGATACTTATATATGTTGTCATTGCTAGACAATGCATTCAAGGACCAGAAAGTCTAGATGTCTAGCATATGCTTTCACAACATTTAACCCTGTGCAAGAATCTAGACAGCTGCAAAACTTCAGCTAGGTCGTACACTGCGAATTTGTAATCCCCATATGAAGTGAGAATAGCCTTTTTGAGGATCTCCAGAGCATCTCACTGAACCTCTTGATTCTAGCAAGGGATAGCATGACAGCCACAGCAAAATGATTAAGAGCCTGACCATCAGATTTAATTAGCCTCATGACCTCTTTCCCAAGAGAAAATCCTGTTTCACAGCGAAATTCACGTGAAGCAACACGGTCCCTTCCACTTGCTTAAAAATCGAGGCCCCTTCTTCAACTCCATTTCTGACCCGAAAAAAGTCACCAACCCTTCAACCACCTCCCTTTGCAGAACCCTTTTGATGCCAAAACCAACAAGTGATAGACCAGTGAGTAGATCCTGCAAGTCCAAGTCCCCCATTCCTTTGAACACCTTCTCCAAAAACTCCCTCTCTCTCCCCTTATCCAGAAAGACAAACTCCCTCACGAGCGAAACCAATTTCAACAACAACCCTTTCGACCAAACAGAATCCACCACTCGATCGAACACAGAGTTAAAACTACCCCTCGCTCAACTTCATTCGAATTGCGGATGAGGTCGATGCACCTGGGCAAAAGATCGAGCAGCTGCGCATCGTCCAACGTGTCCAATTTCGAAAACTAGAGAGGATCGATTCCGCCACGGACTGGACGTCGTTGATCTCCAAGACATTGAGGAGGGTGCCGAAGAAATGGATGGTTTTCAGCGAGTTCGCGTCGTGCGGGGAATCGGCAAGAAACGAACAGGTCGATGTAGGAGAGGAGCAGCGAGGAGAGGAGAGGAGGGAGTAGGGCTTTGCGGGGAGAGGGAGATGAGGGAGAGGAGGGCGAGCGTGTACTCGGAGACAGCGAGCGAGGGGTTCGGAGAGTCGGCGGCGCGTGATTTCGTGAGAAACGAGGGCAGAGTGGAAGCGCGGGGGAAGAGAGCTGCGGGGTAGAGGACAGGAGGAGGCGGAGGATGGTTGCTGGAGGCGATGGAGGTTCTGGGCCATGCGGATAATGTCGGTGTCCGTCAACGGCGGCGGCTCTCGGCGGCGGCGGCGGCGGCGGTGGCCATCGAAGCGGCGGATGCTACTTCTGAGCTGTTGTCTGTGCTGCGAATGGAGGAAGGCAAGTCGTAGGAGGCGATCTGAGAGTCCTGTTTTAGGCGGGAAAGTGGGAACACGCCAAGAGTGGGAAGCAATCTCATTTACTAAGGAAAAAAAAGTGATCTTGTATAACAGTAAATTACGACACTTGTTAAATAGATTTTATTTGCAATAGTTTGATTACAAGTTATTAATTGGGCATTGTAAGAACAATTAATACATTGAGAACTGTAAAATTTATCTAATTGATTTATTGGGGGTGCTTGTTAATAAAATCATTAAAGTAAATATATTAATCACATGTCTTTTGGAAAATTTTCACTTTTTCCCACTGTATTTTTAGAATTTTCAAAAGATGTTATGGAACGTTTTTTTTTTTGGTTAAATGATCTCCGTAGTTGAGAAAACGGCTCTAATTCTCAAAGCAAAGATGATATCCGAAAATTGGCATAATTGTATGTCCGCGATCTTCACGCATGATTATTTCCCATGAAACAGTGGCCTAATTAGTCATTAAACAGTTTACAAAAATGGGAGGAGGATCAGACAAAAGTTGTTATGTTATTTGCTTAATTTTTAAACAATTAGAACTTTCATGAGCTTGTTGCAATTTTCATGCATGTAATCATTTGTATCTTTGCTTCACGCCCCCACAGAGAAATTATGCAAGCGCCATTCCTAATGTGGAATGTCTGCATCCACAAAACTGTTGTAATTAAGTAATTGTTGCATACTAAATAGAGGCGACCATGGAGTACTTTTGAGTAACTTACTCCCTGGGAGCTTTCCTGATTGATTGTGCACTTGGCCGACATGCCATGACTTGGAGTGCGTACATAAGCGGAAAGTGACCGACGTGCCATGACTTGGGTGCATACATAAAGCGAAAATGGAAATGCTCCGACGTGCCATGACTTCAGTGCATACATAAACGGAAATGGAAACGCTCTGGGTGTGTTTGTTGCTCTAAGTATGTGTATATGTAACTTGGTTCGGCCAACATGCCACAACTTGCCATGAGTTGAGTGCGTGTATAAGCGGAAATGGAATTGCTCTAAGTATGTGTGTGACTTGGTTTGGCCGACGTGCCATGACTTTAATGCATATATAAGCAAAACGGAAACGGAAACACTTCGGGTATGCGCCCATGACTCGAGAGTGAATAGGCAAGTCTCTTATTGACAAGACATAAGCAGGAATGCTCTAATTTCAAACTTGCTTGCCGAGTGCCTCGCATCGTGTCCATGGCTGAGGATAGAGCGCATTGGACATATCCGAGGATCGTTCTCATCGCCGAGTGGATGGATCCCGGTCAAGGGTCATGGTTGTGTGGATTGATCCTGCATCATGTGGCTCGATCCTTGCATCATGCGGATCCATCGTGAATTAATCCAAGTCGAGCAAATTAATTGTGGTTGAGGGCCTTGGCCATGTGGATTGATCCCTGCATCGTGCAAATCGATCGTCGACCGATCCTTGCATTGTGCGAATCGATTATGGTAGAGCGGGATCGATCGTGGTCGAGGGCCTTGGCTATGTAGATCAATTGGGGATCAATCCTTGCATCATGTGGATTGATTGAGGATTGATCCGGGCCAAGCGCGATCAATTATGGTCGAGGGCCTTGGCCGTGTGAATCGATCATGGATAGATCCTTGTATCATGCGGATCGATCGTGGATCGATCCAGGCCAAGCGGGATTGATCATGGATCGATCGAGCCGATTGGGATCGATCATGGTCGACGGCCTTGGTCGTGTGGATCGATTGCTGCACTGTGTGGATCGATCTTTGCATTATGCAGATCGATTGTGGATTGATCTAGGCTAACCGGGGATCGATCGTGGTTGAGGGCCTTGGCCATGTGGATCAATCCTTGCAACGTGCGGATCGATCGGTTGAGGGCCTTGGTTGTGTGGATCGATCCTAGCAGCGTGTGAATTGATCGTAGTCGAGGGCCTTGACCATGTGGATCGATCCACGACCGAAGTGATTACATCGTGGATCGATCCTTGCATCGTGTGGATCAATCCTAGTTGAGCAGGATTGATCTCTGTACTATGTGGATCGATTGTGGTTGAGCACCTTGGCCATGTGTATTGATTGTGGATCGATCCTTGCATCGTGCAGATCAAGCCATGCACCGTGCGAATTAATCGTGGATTGATCCTTACACCACTTGGATCGATCTTGGTCGAACGGGATTGATCGCGGTTGAGGGCCTTGGCCGTGTGGATTGATCATGGATCGATCCCAATTGAGCAAGATCGATTGCGATCAAGGGCCTTGATCGTGTGCACTGATCCACACACTGTGTGGATCTGTAGTGGATCGATCGTTGCATCATGAGGATCCATCATCGATCGATCCTTGCATCATGAGGATCCATTGTTGATCGATCCCTACACGGTGCATGGGTCGATTCGCACGATGCATGGATTGATTTCGCTCGATCGGGATCGATCCGCACGGTGCATGGGTCAATCCGCACAATGTAGGGATTGATCTCGCTAGATCGGGATCGATCCGCACGGTGCAAGGTTGATTCGCAGGGTGCAAAGTCGATCCACACGATGCATGGATCGATCCGCACGGTTGGGGCCCTCGACCACGATCGATCCCGCTCGACCGAGGATCGATCCACGATCCACCCGCATGGTGCAAGGATCGATCCGCATCGTGCGAGGATCGATTCCCGCTCGCCGAATCGATCCGATCGTGCATGAGATCGATCCACACGGTCGAGGCCCTCGACCACGATTGATCCGCATGATTCAAGGATCGATCCACGATCAATCCCCGCGGCACCATGATCGACCCCCGCTCAACCGAGATCGATCCACGATCGATCCGCATGATGCAAGGATCGATCCACACGCCCAAGGCCCTCGACTACGATCGATCATATGCTCAACCGGGATCGATCCGCACGGTGGATGGGATCGATCCACACGGTTAAGGCCTCGAGCACGATCGATCTCAGCCGACCGGATCGATCCACGATCGATCCACACAACCAAGGCCCGGACCACGATCGATTCGCATGGTGAGAAGATCAATCCACATGATGTAGGATCAATCGGCATTCACTAGGAGTCATTTGCACTCAAGGCACACGGCATGTTGGCCTTGGCAAGTTACATGCTGAAGTCATGGAATGGGGGCTGGTGTATGCACTCAAGTCATGTCAAGTCGGCCAAGCACAAGTCATGGGAGCACTTGTGGATCCCATTAGACAAGCTGAAGTTAGAAACCTTGTTAGCACTAGGAAAATTATTAAAATAGTCACAAATCTATTACAATTTTTCTAATTCAGTCTTAAATTTTTTTTGTTAATTCATTTACAAATCTTTTGCAATTGTACTAATTCAGTATATTGGTTGGTGCTAACATGGCAAATTTTTTAAAAAATATATTTTTCCAACATTTTTTATTTTTTTCCTTTTCCTCTTTTTTTTTTATCTTTTTTTTCTTCTTCTAGCCGATTGCCAATCATGCCCTCATCGAGACCGGCCAAAGGGCACACCCAATGAATCGGTCTAGTGAGGCCTCACCTTATTCGGGCAAGAGTGAGCTCGCCCAAGATCGCGACGACGAGCCTCACCATGGCTAAGTGACCTCAACCTCGCTCCGGTGATGACGAGGGCGAGCTCGCCCGTAGTGGCGAGCTAAGTAGCACCGACATACGCAACACGACACGACACGACACGCCAACACATCATTTCTCAAAAATAAAGAATTCCCGACACGTTATGACACATTATATATTAAATGAATATTTTTATTTTTAATTAATTTAATGCAAATTCATAAATAAATAAATAATAAATAGCTTACAATGAATTTACACTAATAATATTAATAAATCTATACATAGGAAATTTAAAAGGCATATTATTAGTTAATGCGTACCATATCACGGGAACATATTTTTAACTTTAACAAAAATTATAAATGAAACTAATGATTAACAAAATATTATAATCAACTTATTTAAAAAAAATCTATGATATTCTATAATAATTAAAATTTATCATTATTTAACTTTTAATATTTTTATTTTTGAAAACTATTTTTAACTATTTGTTTATTTTTTTAACAAATGTAACATCACCGTCAAAAATTATTTTCCTCCTTTATTTTTTTCTCAAACCCTCATTTCCCAAAATTTATTTCCCTCCTTCATTTTCTCTCTTCCACGCCACCTCGAACAAACCCTACCCCCTCAGTTTCTTTTCCTCCTTTCTCCCCCTAATGACCCGTCATTTCCCTATATTTTCTCTCCCACCCCATCCCCAAAATTTATTTCCTTCCCTCATTTCTCTCTCTCCCACGCCACCTCAAACACCCCCCTCCCCCTCAGTTTCTTTTCCTCCTTCCTCCCTCCAATGATGTGTCATTTCTCTGGATCTTCTCTACCATCCCATGCCACCCCTCTGATTTTGTTCCTCATCTCTCTTCCCCACTCCCCCTCACGCCACCCCTTGGCCCCCGTAACCTGTCGTTTCTCTCCCCCCCCTCACCCTCACCCTCACCCTCACCCTCACCCCTACCCCGGGGCCCCGCCTCATTTCTTCCCCTTTCTTCCACCCCTCCCATCCATCGCCCGTTGTTTCTCCTCCCCCCCTCCACGCCACCTCCCTCCTCTCCGCCTTCGGTTCTTTCCCTTTCTTTTCTTCCCCCTCCCCCCATCACCTGTTAACCACAACCTCCTCCTCCTCCTTCTCACGCGATCCTTTCTGCTCTTTTTCGGTCGCCACACCACCCCACCTCCCGCCCTTCCTCCTCGTAGCCGCAGCCTTAGCCTCGCCGTTGACCCTCCATCGCAGTCTCGTAATCGCGATGATCGCCTTGGTCTCTGCTCTTCCTTTCGCCTCCACTCCCTCGCCTCGTCTCCACCCTCCATTGTCTTTTTTAACAATCTTCTCTTGGACACGCGTGTCAAAACGTGTCGAGAAAAGTTGACCACATGTCGAAAAATCCGACACGCGTTAACCACGTGTCCCATCGTGTCAGACACATCGATACGTGTCGGACACGACACAAAAGCTTCGATGGCCTGTTCGTGCTTCATAGGTGGCGAGGCCTCACCAATGGCTAGTGAGGTGCCGCTGATCGTACGCTCTAATCAGTCTGAAGAAGAAGAAGAAAAAAAAGAAAGAAAAAATGGAAAAATAAGAATAATATAAAATTCGAAAAAAAAAAATATTATTAAAATTTTTCATGTCAATGTCGACCAAACGGCATTTAGGTCATTACCGGCCAACCAAATTTGGCTAGATAGATTGGATTGACATAATCACAGAAGGTTTAGGATTGAATTAACAAAAAAGAAAAAAAAGGTTTAGGACTTAACTAGAAAAACTATAATAGATTTATAATAGTTTTGGTAAATTTTCAGCTTTAAAATAATAATGAATGAAAAAAAGAAAAAAAGAAGAGGTGATGGTATGATAGTCTTTTTGGCTAATGTAAGTTATTCCTAACTGCACAATTTAATGCTTTTTCATCATGCCTATGGCACTTTAAATGTAAACCACAGGGAAAGTGAGTTATTTTCGATATCTCAAGTTCTATTTTTTATTTCCTGAGGTTCCATCAGCCATATTACGCTTAAAATTTTGCTTTACCAAGTAATTTGAGTAGACACGTCATAATTCATTTCTTTTTTTGTGTAATCGCAATGACATTATTTTACGAGTCATAAGATCGAAAAATTATCGTTGATCGCAAGAGATTTAGAACAATGTTCACTTTGATATAATCAAGCTACCGTAGCCTATCTTATAATGCCAAATGTCACTACAAAACCAAACCCATTGATGATTAAGAGTTAAAATTTCCAAATATTGCATTTTTTAAGAGGATTAAATAAAATGTTGGTTTTAGACTCTTCACTACTAGTGAAATTTCAAAAGATGTATGGAATTCAAGAATATAGAAATTAGGTATATGATGATAGAAAATTGGGGATAACCATGGAAACAAAACTTAAAATTTTTTGGACGCCTGAGTTCCACACATGGCGAGCTCAGGACCTAATTAATAGTGGTTCTGTACTTTTTAAACTTTGCATCCCTTAACTTTTCGTTTCTATGTTGTTAACCTCCAATTTCATGGTTTGACCGTACATGTAAGACAACAAAATTTTGTTGCAAAAATCAACGATGGGCGAATAATTTCTCTAGATATTATCTATATTGTTTTTACCTATAAATTAATCTAAGTCATGCAAAGACTGACACATTGCGTTGAATTAATATGCTTGATAAATGATAAACGACAATTTTTAAGAAACATTTTGTAATTAAATATGCGATTGGCTTGATAAGTAATTCTTCGAGATCATAGGGATTAACAAAACCAGTTCAATTTGTTACGTCGATTTAATGTCTCTTAATTTTTCAATCATTTTGTAACGAGGGATATAGAAATGAGGAGTTTCGGCCAATACAGTTGCAAGAAGAAGGCGATACCATAAATCTGGTTGGGGATAGTTAATTTTTGGATTAGACATACTCTTTTTAGATAATGCAAATTTACAAATCAAGTAAAAATTAAGCTTAACTAAGCAAATTGACTCCATGTTTGAATTTAATAATAAAGATACCGAAATGCTTTTATTGCTTATCACACAAATGAACCTTGACCCTGGAGAATTTTAAAGAGCTATGAAATGATTCTTTTGATGAAGTAGAGAGACAATCTTGAAAATACTTCATGGAAAATTTTGTATGACTTTTGACAAGGGTAAACCGGTCCAATCAAAGGGTAAATTTTGAAAATTTTGGGGAAGAGTTGTACTTTTTAGTTGTGGAAATATCATTCCGCTGAGATGAAATAGCAAACAGAATATATAATTTTTTTTGGGTCTAGAAATGTAGACAAAATATATAAATCAAGACAAGTCAATTCAACAAATAAATGTTAAAGTAAAATAACCATGCAATGTGCTTATGATGATTACATTCCCGATGCGTTCCATCACATGATAGTGCATTGACAAGAGAAAATTAAACTCCCGCCTTTTCTATATTTGGTCAAGAGTTTATAGCTTTCGCTTCAAATTAAATTTCTTACCAAAATATTCATGTCGCTTCTCAATTTAATTTCATATTGAAATATCATTCAAGACCTACTTTTATGTTGGAAAAAATAGCGCAAAAGAGCACGTTGATGCGAAAGACCTATCTTTTTGACTAATTTATTTGCTAAAAATGTTTTCTTCTTGCTCTTGAACCACTCCATCCTATTTGAATATGTAATTCTGCTATTGAGTTCTACGAAGGTGCGTTTATTAAGTTCACCTAAATTGTTATTAAGTTCACCTAAATTGAAAAATTATGGAATGACAACCCTATTTGAAAGATTTATTAAAAAACAGGTGAACCAAATCCAAAACTCCCTCTGTGTGTGATATATAAACCCAATGATTTCCGTTCCCTAGAGTCTTGTCATTCCTATGAAAAATACCACAAAAAAATCCCAAATTTTGTCCATAAAAAATCTTAAATTTGTACATACGTGACACATTTACCTCAAATTATTTTCTATGACACAAAAAGTCATCAATTTTATTAACGACACATTTATCCTAAAATTTTCTTTGTAATATAAAAAATTCTAATTTTTTGCTAATGTAACACATATACCCTGAACTCTTTGGCTGAAGGGTATTTTAGTCTTTCAACTTTATTTTATTTTTCTCTTTTTCTTTCATTTTCCTGTCTTTTTCTCTTCTTCTTTTTTTTTTTTTTTTTTTTCCTTTTTCTCTCTTTCCTACGCCATGGTCGGCGGGGGGAAGTTGACGGGGGCCGCGCTCACCCGAGAGAAAAGAGAAGAAAAAAAAGAAAAAAAGAAATAAAAAACAAATGAAGGAAAGAAAAAGAATTTTCTAAAACAAAAATTGCCCTTCAATCAAAGAAGTTGAGGTAAATGTACTATATGGATATAATTTTGGGATTTTTTATGTCACAAAAAAATTTGGGTAAATACATGACAGTTTGCAAAGTTTGGATCATTTGTCGCAAAAAAAAATTGGGAAAAATGTATAGTATGAATACAAGTTTAAATTTTTTTGTGTCACAAAAAAATTAAGAATAAAATTATCACAAAGTAAAGTTTAAGATTTTTTCTGATAATTTTCCCTTTTATTAAAAGTCAATGCTAAAACTCATCCATTTTCCACAACGATTAATGGAAAAGTCTATCCATCAATTTTTTATTATTATTTTAGATATTGAAGAAACTTTGCTAGATTTTTCATTTTAAAAATACTTGCATTAAATTAGTTTTAGGAAAGAAAAGGGTCTGGTCCGATCATCTCTTCTCCCAATTAAATTGGCCCATGTATTCCATAGAAATTTAAAATCAAAAGGAATAACAAGTGGGGAAAATATCTATTTCCAATGAAGATATCGCGAGGAATGGCAGACCTATACGCACAAAAATCACATCACACGCTCCCTCCCTCTCTCTCTCTCTCCCTCCCTCCCTGTCTCTGCATAGAGCAGTGGGCCAACGCCAAAATCATGTCCAAACTGAAGGATTCTCTGCCTCTTGCACTGCAGATTTGGAAATTTCTATAGTACATTGACTATGTGACTGCCCCATCCACGTTTATTTTCACCCAAAGAACGTAATCGTGATTCATAAAAAGTGATGGAGTTTGTAGATAGATGGTTTTTCGATTATATTTAAATATATTTACTTTTTTAATGATTAATTTAAGATAAATTTATTGTAAATAAATTAGTTTAGAATTTTTTGTGAAATTAATATTTAGTAAAAAGTGATAGAATTTGTAGATAGACAATGGGCTATTTTAAATTTCACATTATGTTTAAATGTATTTACATTTTTAATAGATGTAAATTTTAAAAGAATTTCATATTTAATAATTTTTTAAAATGAAAGCTATTAATTATGGTCGCTCACCCTCACCTCTCTTTTCTCTCTTCACTTTGGCCTTGTGAGTTATGAGAAGGTACGATTGATGCAAACGGGAAAGCTGAATCGATTCATTGCAGCTCCTCTGGCTGGCTGGCTGGCCAGTTGGGGCTTTTGCTTTTGGTTGAATAGTATTATTAGGGAAGAGCGGTTCGGTTCCTCGTAGGTTTTTTTGAAGAACCTGAAACCTATCTTTAGATATAAGTTCATCATTTATTAGAATCTGAAACTTATTTAGAACTAAAAACCTAAAATCTATCCTGTCACAATTTTCAATGTCAATTTCAAATTCCAACAAGTTTTTTTTTTTTCAGTTAAAAAACAGAAATGAATGCAACAATAATAAACTCTTTTGTGCATAAAGGGAGCTGACCTCAATGCCCACGGTTTCCCTTTCCTCTTTTAATATTCTTTATGTGCTGCACATTTGTCTTTTTAGAGTTGATCAGTGATCAGCAAGTGGCTTGGGATTCTTTTTTTTCCCTTCAAGGGCTTGTTGATTATAACTAAATCTATCCACTCATATCAGTAAATAATACCGTATATTTCTACATACTTGTCCTATATTGTGAAGAACCAGAAGTTTACGGTTGCATAGCTCTCAACAGAACCCACCTCAATTATTTATCCCTAACTTGCTAGTTCTACAAACATATTACCGTATATTTCCTACCTCATAATGCTCTATGAGATAATGGGGGTTTAGCCGGCATATGCTACCATAGATGAATCCAGCATACCATGCTTCATAATACATGGAAGTACATGATTAAGGTCATGCAAGCAAAAGCAAAGAGATTATATCGTGCAAAATAAGAGGATCATCATAAAGAAAACAACATAAAAAAAAAGACTAATCAATCCCGACACAGGGAAGAGATCACAAGTACTAAGGGAGAGGAGAATTTCTTACTCTTAATCAGTACGGTGGTTGAGAGAGCCAAGAAATAAGCTGATAATCAATAACGTTTAAGAGTTATAACTAGATTTAAAGGTTCAATAATGGTTTATGCTGAAAGAATGGTGTTGCATCAACTCACAAATGATTTATCAAGAGCAGCATCAGTTCTCCTAAGGATGCTAGAAGTACACGATTGAAAGATGCTATTATAATTAAAAGAATTGATACAACTCAATACTCATGCAAGTGAGACAATTATAAGCCAAAAAGAACTTATGAAACTGTCGATACAAGAAACAGAAAAACCTGAATGACCTTTACCACTAACAATAGCAGAAATAATTTTCTACAAAGTAAAAATAGAATGCAATCGACAGAGACAATTCAGAATAAGGAAATATCACAAGTGAAGTCATGTATGAATCTATTGACATCCTTGAGCCTTCTTATTAATGCATCAAGAGACTTCATTTTTAAACACAGAGAAAGAATCATGAAATGATTGTTTGCTCAATTTAAAAACATATGATTTCACAATCATTGAGTTTTGACGAAGGAGGTAGCCCAACTTTAAGACACCTGAAGGAAAATTGTGAACGAGCTTTGATGAGGGTAAATTAGTCCGCTCGAAAGTTGAAATTTGAAAAAGTTAGGGAAGAGAGGTTCATTTTGGTTGCAGAAATATCGTTTTGCTAAGATAAAATGGCAAACAAAATATATAAAAAAATTTGTCTAGAGACGTGGACAAAATGTATAAATTAGGATGACTCAGTGCAACAAATAAATGTTAAAGCAAAATAATTAAGGAGTGTGTTTGTAGTGACTATACATCAAATGCGTTCCTTCACATAATTAGTGCAATGACAAGAGAAAATTGAACTCTAGTCTCTTCTATATTTGGTCAAGAGTTTATAGTTTTGACTTCACATTAAATTTTCTTACCTAAATATTGCATGTCGCTTCTCATTTTAATTTTACATTGTAAAATCACTAAAGACCTACTTTTACGTTTCGAAAAATAAGGCAAAACAATATGTTGACATGAAAAACTTTATTTTTGACTAATTTATGTGCTAAAAATGTTTACTTCTTCTTAAACCACTTCCACCTCTTTAAATGTGTAATTCCGCTGTCACGTTCTACAAAAGTGCATTTTTTAAGTTCACCTAAACTAAGAAATTTTGGAATGAAACCAACCCTCCTCGAAAGATTCATTTAAAAAAACAAGCGAATCAAAGCTATAACTCTCTTCCTGTGGCATATAAATCCAATAATTTCCGTTACCTCCGGTCCTCATTCCCATGTTTATATTAAAAGCCAACGCTAAAGGACTTCTATTTCCCACAACAATTAATGGAGAAATCTGACCAACAATTTATTTTTTTATTATTTTAGATATTGAAGAAACTTTCCTATTTGGATATTTCATTTTTAAATACTTAAATTAAATAATTTTTGGGGGAAAAAAACGCAGTGGTCCAACCGTCCCCTCTCCCACTTTTCATGAATAATTAAAATCATCTCCAAAATTAAAAGTACATACGAAAATCACATCAGACACTCTCCTCTCTGCATAGAACAGAGAGCCAACGCCGAAATCATCTCTAAACTTTGCCAATTCTATCGCTGAAGGATCCTCTCTCCTGCACGGCAGATTTTGAAACTTTCATCGTACAGTCATCATGTGACTGCCCATTCGCGTTTATTTTCACGCAAGAAACGTAATCACAGAGGTATTTAATTATGACCGCTCTCTCTCTCTCTCTCTCACTTACGGTACGATTTGATGCAAACGAGAGACAAAAGGACCTTCCTACGAGACTCATGGGTGCCTAGGGCCTTTGCTTTTCTTCGGGCTTAATGGTATTTATCGTAGCCCATCATTGTTTAGACTAGGCATGTGTATAAGCAGTGGGAATTCCCTAATATAAGATATCAAAGAATCTCTTCGCACAGGATCATCGCTCAGCGAGAAAAGCAGAAGCAAAAAATGACTCGGGGTCCTCTCATCCTGCCCCGCTCCCAACTTCTCCAACTTCTGAAATCTCTCTTCCGTTCTTCTTTTTCTTTTGATCTTTTCTTATTAATTGTACAATTTCCAACAAATTTCTCTCTTCCACCCTCCGTTTTCCTTCTTCTATTTTATATTTAATTGATGGCCACACATTTCCATTAAATGTTCTGGAAAACGCAAGAGCTTTGGCGATTTCACTCCACAATTTCTCAATTTATATGAACTTAATATACTCTTCATGGAAAGTTTAGAACTCGATGGCCGAATCACATATTCAAGGGCAAGGGAGTGGTTTACATATTTAGCCCTTTAACACCCCAAAAACATATTCAGCACTGTCCCAATGCTATTTACCTAAATGAATGATTTAGATATTAACATTGATTAGGCTTGGGTTCTTTGGACTAGAGTTAGGGTGTAATAATTGAACATTGATCAGAGATCATTTCTCCAATTTCCCAAAAAGACCTCTTACATGTTAAAAGGAAAGAATCATAAATAAAAAAATCCAATTTATTACATAATAAACATTTTCTGAAAAAAAAAATTGGGGGACAAGCCCATTGTTAAAATTCCTTTATAAATGAAGAAAATCATTATAAAATGCACATATAAATATAATAAGTCTTCCCCATATTGTATAAATCTATCTCTATCATCGAAGCTACTGTGAGATAATTTGAAAAATTTTGGCTTTGCTTCACCAACAATTTATCGTACACCTTTTATGGTCGGTATTGGTAAAAAGAGAAATTTGAGAAAAAAGAAAAACAGAAAGAGACAACACATCAAGTAATTTCAACAGGGGTGAACCCATTTACACTATAAAAGACATTTAGTGATATTGTCTTATGCTTAATATTTTCGTAAAAAGTTCATATGGAAGCCATCTAAATCCGCTCAAGAATCGCAAACATGCTGTTGACATCTAATTTAAAAAAGGTAAAAATCAAGATTTGAGTTTCTCATCGCGATAAAGCTCATACAAAAAAAAATGTCGTTTTTCATTTCTTTCTATTGCACGGTCGCTTTTAAGTGATTTTTTAAATCATTTTTAAGAAAAACCCAAAAATTCAAATGGTTTATTTTTTTGTCAACCCTTTGATAAAAAATCAACCATAAATAAAAATTGACTTTTCGTCAAAAAAGATGCCGTTTAGTTTTAATTTCACTTTTGTCAAATTAATTTTTCAAAATTTCAATTTGATTAAGAAATCAATCTTTTATGAAAAGTCAACAAAATTTTGACTTTTGATCAAACTTTGACCAAAAAGTCGGAAAAAATAGAAAATCTCCAAAAATACTTTTTTTAGTGTCAATTTGATTTGTATGTCGAAAATTTCACAAAATTCAATTACGAATCTTGTTTTCCAAATTTTTCGATTTTAGGTTTTATATCGGCTAAAAATCAAGTTATTTTCATCGTAGTTATAATTACGCGTAGTTCCTTCTTTGACATTTGGTTTAAGGACTACTCTAAATCCATTTGTGCATTCAATTTCGAGAATTGCAGGGTAAAAATACAAATTGCCGATTTGAGCTCTAATTATAAAACTAAAGTCGATTCTTCGTGACTTGCAAATAGACAAATAGACAATTGTTCTTTACTCATTTCCTTAAGAAAAGTCCAAATTCGAAATTGATTTTGAAAAATTCATATCAAAATTTCTCAATTTCAATTTGAATAATTTAAATCTTCTAAGCATAAGAAAGTCAAGTGATTAAACTTCAATTGAAAAAAATTGAATTGAACCAATCAAGATTATGGTTTGATTTCATAAATCCAGTTCCAGTTTTGATATTAGACTATCGTGATCTAAGTTATAGTGTACCATCTAGAGTTTGGCTAGTAAACTATTAAGTCTAGACTTAGATTTAAGTTTTTAGCATGCAGATGAATTTTATCTAAGAGACGTCACTAATTAGTTTATGGTAGGTCGATTAGATAATATGAGAATTATTTTACTCCTATGAATTTAAGAATCTGGGTATAGGGACTTGGTTAGATTAGATTTCTCTAACGCATTTTTCGGTACAATTCTTTTTATTTTCGAAAATATTTAGTCTAAATTGATTTTAACCTAAATTACTATGATGCAATGGGGTGATTGTGCAGGTGTGCAACAATTATTAAACATTCAATGAATCAAATAAATTGCACAAAAGGAATTAAACACGCCAAAGCAAGATTTTTTTTTTTAAGGTTTTCTCTTGTCTTGAAATTAAAACCTATATGACATGCACAAGCTATTTTTGTATTTTTATATTAAAATTCGAAATTAAAAATTACTAAAAATAAAAATCTACCGTGACATGTTATCTATTTTAAGTTGTGAAATAGACTAACCTAAATCCTATCATAACTCATAAGCTTATCTCAACATGCCATTTAATTCAAATTGGTATCTAGCATGGATATTATTTAGGCATGCATTCTAATTCTAAATGATATGATATGCCATGCAATCTTTTCTTTGTATTTTTTTTATTCATTAAAGCTTGCAATTCTATCTAAACAAAATTTCATATATAGCAAAAAAACATTCAAGATATTCATCGAGATTCAAATAAAAGATTATGATATTTGAAAAAATAATCTGTCATCTCGTGTTTTAGATTAATGGATATTGTAATGTTGATAAGGCACTTACTCATAATCAAACATAATAAAAAAAATGATTGTAATAGAATTTTTCCAAATTTCGAATCTCATAAAAATGAGCTCATAATATTTCCTTCCCACGCTTGCCCTTAATGAGGATATATGAATAGATTGCATAAGCATATGAAAAATCCATTGACATATTATTGAAAATATCAAATCGCCAGTTCTTGTAAGTTAATTTTTCTGTCATCAGAAAATAACAAGCTTGGGCCAATTCCCTCTCTTTGTGGGTTTAGTTAAACTCATCAAATTAAAGCTCAAAATATAAGTTCGTACATATCCATCACCGGTCCAATGCAAATGCAATAATAAACAATGCTCCTAAAACTCTATGATACACAATTTAATTATATTTTTTGTTTTAGGGGCCTAATTTTTCTATGCAATAAATGGATGATCAAGTTGCCAAAATTTATGTGTTAACATAGACCTAGACTTAACTTTGACATAAGCTTGAGCACTTCAATTCAATGCCAAGTGCTATGTATCTTAATTGCACCCAATTTCAGTTGCATTGCCTCGGGGGAATGTTCAGTAATTTAAGAAAGGAGAAAAAGAAAAAAAAAAGATTTGAATGTAAAAACATTAAAAATGAAACTTCTACTCCCTATTAAATTTCTTTATTCGGTACATGAGAAGATAATGACAGAAAATTTTGAAACAGAATCACCGTGGATGTTATCTCACTCTAATTAGTGTTTCCCAATTCGTGTCTCGTTTCCTTTTTGGGTATTCATTCACAATGCCGACTATGTAAATATTCATGACAAGGCATGTACATGTAGCAGTACTATATATACTTGTTATTTTTATGGTTTGAAAATTTCCATAACACGTGTTATTAATATTTCGAAAAATTGAGCGCTTTCTATTACTTATTGAGATAACTGAGTCTCTTGATTTCTTAGTCGGTATTCTTTTTGGAACAAAGAAAAGTTCCTTTTATTTGATAATATTCATTCTTATATAGGAAAATGTCTCTGACTTATGGTAAAAAAGAAGGAACACAATGGTATCATTGGAAATTTTTTGCCAGAAAATTGTACCAAAGAATATTGTTTGTTAAGTTGCTTTTTCCATAAAAGAAATTTAATACTTTGGCTGTAAAAAAAAGAAATTTAATACTTGGTACTTGATAATTGATAGTGGCAAATCATGCGTGCGATAACTTGATCCTTATAAACTATTTGATGACTTTATTTTATTTATTTCCACTTATATGTCTATTCCACTTGCATGTGTGATAGTCACATTGCTCAACACCAGTTCTATTTGATTAGTGGACTCAAAGGCTATCAAAGGTCGATGATTTGCTAGTGGTGTCATAATAATTACTCGTATAAAAGAGGGGTTGTCACGATAACTATACATTTTTTCTTTTCACAGTTATTGGTGTATTTGAAGATATTTCTAATGAAATATAATCAACAATTCATTTAATTTGTTATTGAAAAATTATCTCAAACAAATAATATCTTAAGTTAAGACGATATAATAAAGTAGATAACATAGATAGGAAATGTTAACGAAATGTGTCATGATAATTTTTATTTTTTATTTTAATTTTGACGTTTATTATTTGAGATTTAACTTTCACTTAATATTAACTCATATTTGTTAAGTTACTATAGTGGATGTCTTTTCAATTTTGTAGAAAAGGCGTAGTTTCGATAAGTCCGTCCATATAGCCAGAGACTTCTATCAATCACACTTGTAAACTATGAAAACCAATATATTCCCAAATAAATTCTTTGCCTTGTATTTGGAAAAAATTTATACCATCTGTTTTTTATGATTTGAGCCATATTTGTTTAAAAATAATTGCTCATATCAATTCAAAAAAGAAGGAAGGAAAAAAATTTCTATTTTTAACAAAAATATTGAGGGATAAATTGTTAATAATGATGAAAAGTATATTTGTTGATTACTTTTTCTCAAAAATAAAAATAATTATTTTTGGAAAATACATTTCAAATAATTCATTTTCGGCTAAATGACATACATTAGAGGGAGACTTTAGAGAAATGTCAGATATTTAGAAATTGGCAATAATCCCACCAAAACATTCAACGGCAAAAATGAGCACCTAAAAAATTATAAAGTATTACTAAAATAGAAGGAAAAAAGACCGACGTATGTTACGAAATATCTTTTGAAAGAACATAAGAGTCAACCTTGTTCAATTGCATCTGCTGCATATTCATATTTAGATGAAGACCTATAAATGAATTCAGTTATGTAATTATATATATATAAGCACAATGCGTAAAAAAAATTTCTATGCTAAATAAAAATTATTATTGAGACTTCATTTGGAAGTTGTGAGAAATGAAAATATTGAACTTAGGTGATAGAATTGTGTTCTCTACTAATGACGATAGCAAGGAGTTCAACAAATGTTTAAATCAAAATCTACTTTTCCAGATAAGACATATCAAAAATCCATTTATGAAAGTTAGGAAAAAAGCATTTGGATTTTCCTTTTGATTGGAAAAATGTCATTTACTAAATAACTACACAATATTAATACATATATTATAGATAGAAGACAAGCTTTAGCATCCGAAAATTCACTTTGCATATTGGCACGGGCTTGGCCCGATAAGACTTCCGCGATAGACAAGCTATCATTTTGTATCTCCACGCGCTTATTATTCCCTTCTTGCGGAGCACGCCAACTCCGGTCAGATCGCTCCCTCTCGGCCACAGTTTCACTTCCTCTCTGGAGCATGTCACGCTCCCCAGTCAGAAACGCCAAGGCGTAGCGCAGAGCTAGGGCTTCTGCGACTCCAGCCGAGGCGTCTCTTGTCTTCTTCACGAACACAGCCAGCTGTCTTCTTCGCTAAAACAGCCATCATACCTGCGGTCGAAGTTTCCGAGGAGCTGTCGACCACGATCAGGTTCCACTCTTCCGGTAAGAAAAAACTCATAGATGCCTGAGACCAAATCGCTAAGTTCCTGTTCGTTACTAGGGCCTCGTCTAGAATGGATTGCGGATTAGGCTTGCATGCTTGAAATAAAAGAGATTGCGCGAAAGTATAGCCGCCATCCATGCACCCAAATGTGCGTAGATTCCTTCAGTCATTGCTCCTAGAAACCATTTCTCTACTTTGGTTATGTTCCACGGGATATACTGATATTTAGCCTTGGGCCTGACCAAATAACCGCATTTCTCTACTTTGACCAGTACTTGGAAGAAAAAGAAACATACTCAGACCTCGGAGCAAAACCCTCTCTCATGTCTTCAAAGCGTAAAGTTCTTGTCAAGGAGCAGCTGCCGGCGGCTAAGTCGGACAATCAGGAAAAGAATAATGAGAAAAATCCCTCGCAGCCGAAGCCTGCCCCTCCTCGACCGCAAAAATCTCAGCAAGGGTCTTCGTCGGCACGATTTGGGTACGAACATGAGAAGGAGGCCCCGTCTTTGAAGAAGTTGAAAACAGTGCCATCCACTTCCTTGAAACAAGTTGAAGTAGACAAGCTCGGACATGCTGGAAGAGGAGTCAAAGAAGCTGGCATTCCAGAAGATATGGGGTGAGGACGACGAGATAACCCTTTTGCAGGGTATAATTGATTACCGCGAGAAGGGCATGGACCCCTTCACAAATGTTAGTGCATTTTATCATGACGTCAAAGGATTACTTCGGCAAGACTTCACGGTTAGCCAATTGGCCAACAAGGTTTGGGTTTTTAAGAAGAAGTATAGGAATAATAAGGGGAAGGGCAAGGTTGGAGAGGATTGGGTGTTTTTGAATTCTCATGAGGGGAAAATTTTTGAGCTGTCAAAGAAGATTTGGGGTGTGGAGATGCGTGGCAATGCCACTAGCGGTAGAGCAGAAATTGGTGTGACTATTAAGAATAAGAAGACTCATGGTGCTGGAATGTTTGTCGCTTCCCCCCAGTCAAAGTCGGAGGCATCAAAGTCAAATGATTCACAGGAGCATCTTGATGACATATTGCAGATGATGTCTAGGATCGGCTTAGACATGGGATGCTTGAATGAGGGGCTGGCATTGTTGGAGCCCTCAAAGAGGGCGGAGTTGAAAGAAAGATGGAGTAAATTGTGCTTTGTTGAGATGCAGATAGTGGCGGAGAGATGCGCATTGATTGAAGATCAGATCAATCTCATTTTGGAGGCCTATTCTCATTCTACTGAGAAGTAGGTTGTGGGTTTCAGGTTTTTTGATGGGTGGTATAGCATTCTAACAACGCTGTTTTGTGCACCATGGTCCTTATAACTACTTTCGATCATTTTGTAACGTCTTTTTCGGACTCCAGGTCTTTTGATGGGTGGCATAGTGTTCTGACAATGCCTTCAGGTGTCTATTTCGATCATTTTGCATACCATTTTCTGGAGCCCTAATCTCTCAAGATATGATGTAAAGTTATATTAGATGAATTAGAAGGATGCAATTGGAAGTACTGTTATCCTTGTTCCCTCCAAAATCTGTAATTTGCTGATGTTGGTTACTCACTAATTGCCGTAGTGATGGAGCTAACCTCTTTTAGGTGCTTATTAGATCCAAGAGTTATCGATTTACATGTATTTGCACCTTTTTTTGGGATGCACGAAGCTTAGCAAATTACTTATAGTCCAAGAACGGAGGACTGTCTGTTGCATATAAATCGTTTTGTTTAATTGTCATAAAGTGTGAGTGCTGCTTGTTTTTTTACTCTCTTATAGATTCTTGTTATGCTTGATTTGTTTGATGCAGTCTTGCATCGCATGTGCTGGATGAGTACATGTGCACTTGCTTGTGACTGAATGTTTCCTGTATTTTTATAATGGTCTTCATGCTGCAGCACATTTTTATATCAATATGACTTAAATTAATTGAAACCAATTCGTGTGCAAAGCAAAGTCCAGATCCTTTCCGTGAAGCCAGACCAGAGCATGTCAATTATTAGATAACAGCCACAAAATAGTTATGGATATTTCTAAAATTTTCTGGAATGGTGATTCAATTTTCATTTTCAGACTGTTTGGTTACCCGATTTGAAATTATCTGTATGCTATCAAGGAGCATGTGTCTTGGCTGAGGGAGTTTTTAGATTATTTTACTTATATGGATGGCAAGGTTGCATCTTGTCTTGTTGCTTCACGGTGGCCACCGATCAAAATCAGTAGACATATTCTGGTATGTGATGCTTCCATGTTTCTCATTTGAAAATAGCATGCTATTTTTGTCCTGAGAAAGCAGGAGAGATTTTTCCTGAAATTTTGTTTGAAGATCGTTTTCTGAGAAAGGAAAGATGTGTCATAAATATGTATCAAGATCATGAGGACCTTAAGAACTGACACTATTTTCTCAAGAAATTTTGTTAGGCTGACCTGAGCAATGGTTGATGATGATACTATTTTCTCCACATTAATTTGTAGATTCTCAAAATATTCAGCAACTAATTGATATACAACCCGCCTTTGGGTCTCAGAGCAAATTCATAATTTTTTTTTTGATAAGCTATGCATTGTTTTCCAAAAATGAGGTGGAAGTGCTCAAATTATATGCGTCTCCTTTGCAGGACTATAGGTTTTCAGTTATTCATAGAGCCATGTTTAGACAAGTAGATAAAATCCTTCTTGCAGCAACAAATGCCATTTTTGATTTCATCTTGTTAGATAAACAATCTAATGACAGTCTACCCCTTCAAGATTCGTCAAGCCAAGCCAATTGCAGCCAGTAAGCTGATGCGTTCAGCTGCATGGATGGACCTCTCTGCCAAGAGCTGATTGGTTTGCTCCAGAGATGCCTTTATCAGCAGGTGTTGCTTTTGAAATAATCCTCCTTGGTTTTTTGAGAGATATCTACTTCCTTTTCCGGTTCATTTGTCCTTGACTGCACTTTAACTAAAGTTGGATTGCAGTGTTGAGGCAGAAGTAAAAAGAGTCATGTACTCTGGACTTGTAAAGTCCCACTGGACCGATCAATTGCTACGCTGGTCCTTGCTTTTATCTTGCGTCATTGCCTACGTTTTCATTAAGAGGTGTACCAGTGTTTAATTTTTCTCAGAACGTGAAATTTTCTTAAATTATTATGGGCCTGACTATAGTGCTGAAAGTCTCAGAGTCAAACCTATTGAATTGACCTCCTTTATTAACTTTCATGATTCTTTTCAATCTTTAGCCTGCATGATCTGTTGAAAATGCGCTAATGTATGTCCTTGCTAGAAGTAGCTTTTGGTTTGCACGAATTTATAAGTTGCTTGAGGAAATTTTCTAGGAGTTTAGCAATATATATTGCCTTGAACATATTATACTGCAGAAGTAGCATCAACATTTGTTGTTTGGCCTTTTCTGTGAAGCTTGATTTTGCCATTTGTGTTGGGCTGATTCTATAGCTGATAAAACTGCGCCTATTAGTTTTGATAACAATGGTGCATAGCACAGTTTGTGGAGTTCCTATCTAATTGGAATTTGTACCTACTTGAACCTTGATTTTATTATGGTGACTATGACTGTTTTATGTTCCTCTTGACATAGTCTAAGATGCTGTTGGCAGAGGCATTTCCAGCAATTCTTTATGCTCTAAATGGATGATTTTACAGAATCTATCATGTAATGATCTAAAAATCTTTTGAGACAACGTATCTTGACTTCAAAAGCTTTATTCAACGTTTGAAGAGCATCTTTTCCCTTTCCAATAGAATGCATCTATTTTCGTTTAAACTCTTAAGCAGTTATTCTCACCATGCAATGTTCGTAATCCTTGTTGAACTCCTGTCTTTTTTTATGTCAGATTCTTGCTAATCTGTGATAATGTGCTCTCTATCTCTCTCACATACCAAGTACTTTTTTTTATGTCAACTTGAATTGACTTCGTATGTTGGCTTGGAGAATGGCAAAGTTGTCATTAAGGAGCCTTTGGAAAGTCTACTATCTTGATACATAAATATTCCGTGTGGACTCCCAGAAGGTGGGAGGTTTGAATTCCACTTTCTAAAAGGTAGAAAAGGTTGGGAGGCATGAGAAAAGTCTGAATTAGATTAAGATCGACAAAAAAAAAAAAATCATATTAATATTAATGGACTAGTGGCATCTTTTTATTTCTTCAGTTAAATGAGATGATAGTAATTTATTTAATTGTTTGGAAATGGTTGGGTACATATACACTTTTTGGAACCTTTACTTGAGGTCGACGAAGTGAGCTCATTCGAACATTTTGCTGGTTCAAGTTCAAGCTCGCTATACTCGAGGCAATAGCTCTGTGAACCTAGTCAAATTTCTGGTATTCTTTTTAAAATTTATGTTATTAGCAAAAGAAATAGACACAAATATCTTCAAAATTACATAACATAAGTGCATGACTGGGCTTGAATCAATATATTGCTTGATATGACAATGAGTAGCCTAATGCAACCTTTTTTATTAGTTCATATTTTTAATCATTATCTTATTCTAACTTTTATAGGTAATGCTGCTTTTTAAAAAAAAAAAAAAATTAATTTTACTTTTAGTATTTTTTTTGTTTAACATTTAAATTGTTCATAATAATATAGTTAATTTATTAATTTCATGCGGACTTTTTTTTATGTGGCAGTGCAAAATTTTAGGTTACTTTTGAATAGTTTTCTATTTAATATTTACTTATTCCTAATAATGTCATTACTTCATTTAAATTTTTGAAATTTTATCTAGTAATTACTTTTTGATTTTATCTTGAAAACGAAGTTCTGTTCATGTTTCAAGTTGTGGGATTTATTTTGTTATTATTTAAAAAAAAATAAAGTGTGTAACCTAAGAATTAAAATAATCCGCCTAAGAATTTATATCTTTGCATACTTGGGAAAAAATTATTTGGGAAAAAAATTATTCTTACCAATATCTAATGTTTACTAACCATAAATATGTATTCCGAAGTAAAAAGATCTTTACTGGTAATATTAACTTTTTTTTTTTTTTTTGGTAATCGTAGAACTAGTGGCTATTGCATAATCAATTCGGTCTATCCAAGTGTATTTTGATCTGGCGAAAGAACTTGTTACAACCTAGGATAATAAACTCATGGACTTGATCTTACTTATATATCAAAGGACATAATGTGATATGATGGGATATAATGCAATCTCAATGATTTGACGTGTTGTTGTGTTGTCGTCGTTGCTAAATGAACGAAATAGGTAACCTTACTTTCAGCATGCTTGTCTTCATTTGGGACGCTTCTAGCTAATTATGCATGTAAAATTGATCACAATAATTGTAGCCATAGAATAACACTTCTGAGCCGAGAAGATATGATACAACTTTCGTGTAATTTTTATGTTTATCACTATTCACATTAAGAAAACATAGTTTATAAACCGATTTTTTTTACACAATAAGAAATGTTATTATAATTAGATTATGCATTCAATTTACTAATAATAAGGTAAATTACATTTGCGACAATTACCATGGACTTGATCTACAAAGTAAAAATTGTTTGCAAATTAAATTATTTATCATAAGGTAAATCACTTCCTCTTATTTATGTTACTACTTTGAAGATAAATTTCTCTTTTATGATACGGATAACTACTTGTAATCGTCACAATGTCAGTTACATTTATAGCTAATTATTTTATGTTTATGAGCGACCTTTTCGCCAACGAGTTCGTAACATGAAATCTTAGCTTGGAAATTAACCGATGCCATAGCAAATTACCTTAAAGGTCCTCTTCCAACCAACCGACATTAGTTACAATCACCCTCCTATCAAGAGTTACCGCATCTACAAACATACAGAAATATCTAAAAGACTCTCGAGCTTCTAGAAGACTCAAGAACATACCTCCTCGAACTTTAGAGGCTAAGTCGGTCCACTTAAGATACTGACTCATCGAGGAAGCAACCCATGTGTTTGTCTCCAAGTGACAATGATGCGTCACGCATGGAACCTCTTATGATTGTCTATAGACTACCCATAAGTCAGTCAAATTTACTCGTCCGTGAGATATGCTAATAACGTTACTATCTAAAACATCTAAGGACAAATAATAATCTTCTGTATGTGCTCACGGGTAAAGATCATCTAATATCTATCTAGTAGCACAGTATTATGTTCTGTATTCATCGCGAAATCATTTCCTACTCTTGCCATTCCACTTGTGAGTAAAAAATATAGCAACTATTGTGCATAACTGATTAAACTATCCCATGAGTATGAATGTGGATATATCACAAGTTCTCTCAAATTCTAATACGGAGCCAATTGTAGTATGTACATTTAGTTAAATTTAGAAAATCTGTGGTTCTTACAAAATCTAATAGCACAAGCCGTATATTTCATCACCACATTGAACAAAATAAGAATAATAATGACAAATATGTAGTCCAAAATCCTTAGAATTCATCTCCCAACTATAAGCTGATATCAAGTAAAAAGTTCGAACAGAGCGATGACTTTGGTCTTGCAAACAAATCACAAGAAAGAGCAGTTGCTTCATTCCCACCATCTCTCTTTAAGGATGGAAAGAGATTTCACATTCTTTTTTCTTCCCCATCTAGCAGTTTGCTCTTCCGTTCTTCTTTTTGGGTTTCTTGCAATTCTCTCCGCTCGAAACTTGCTCAACTTCAACAGTAAAACTCCTGTTAATCACAGAGCCCAAATTTAGAGAAGGTACATCAAGTACAGTTTTTCCTCATTACAAGGATTGTTTAACCACTTTCATGAGCGTCAACTTAATCAACCGGTGCTTGACAAGATAATTAATACAAATCGGTTTGTAAATGCAAGCAGAAAGGTCATTGCTCAACAATTATTCTTCAGGTTTTCATGCTTAATTATCTGCATTGACAAGCCATAACAATTACAGTTCCAAGATCCTTTCTATCTCATTTGAAAAAAACTAGAAGTGACCGAGGCTAATGTGTCCGAGCAATGGCTATATTAAAATGTACCAATTGTGTTCGAAGCAATGTATATAAAGAATCACGTGGTCTTTCTAGATATATTGTTTAAAAGGAAAAATTACGAACTTTTCTTGAGGGCTTTAAAAGCAAAATCATATTGTGAGAATGCAAGAGTCCATTCCTTAACCACTTATCTTTGGTTACGGTACACGACCTATTCAAACTGAGATAAGTGCAAAGCTGAAGCATTTCCAGCGTATAAATGACTTCTCTTCTAGCAAAAAAAATGTAAAATAGGTAACATAATGTTAAGTCTCCATTTCAGTCAATTACCTTCTGGGTTCGCCGTCAACAACAGAAGGAGACAAACTTGCAGATGATTTCACGGCAGTGCTTCCATCCTGCTTTTGCTTCTTCTCGGCAACAACTAGTGGCGTTTCCATGACTACATCTGGGATTTTTGTCCATGAGTCCTTTGCAGAAGACTTTTTCTTAGTGGAGAAAATACAAAGAAATCTTCACCATCGGGTTCTAATGACTGGGCCTCAGGATTCTGATGTGGCAAGCTATCGTCCTTCCTTTTCTTCTTTTTGAACTTCTTGCAATTCTCTCCGCTTGGAACTTGCTCAACTTTGACAGCAGCTCTCCTATTCATCACAGATAAGCAGATCCCAGGCAAAGTTGAATTTTTCCTTGTTGCAATTATTGTTTAACCACTTTCATTAGTGTCTAGCCGACCGACCAGTGCTTACCACGAGAATACAAATAGTTCGCAATTGCAAGTAGAAAGGTCATCGCTCAACATTTACCCTTGAAGTAGTCATGCTTAGCTATCTGCACTAACAAGCCATAACACCAAGAGTTCCAAGACAAAAAATTCCGGAGTTTGCTCGAAGGCTTCAAGCACAACCATTTTGAAAATTTTCTGGTTGAGTAACTAAAACATAAGTTCCAAGTCTCTCTATGGTCGAGAGTCCATTCCTTAACCACTGAACCTTGGTTATTTGAGACAGTACATGACCTATTCAAACTGAGATAAGTGCCAAGCTGACGCATTTCCAGCATATAAATGATTTCTCTTCGTAAAAAAAAAGTAAAATAGGCAACATATTATCAAGTCTCTAATTCAATCAAATGACTTCCAGGTTCAGCGTCGACAACGGAAGGAGATAAACTTTCAGATGATTTCACGGCCGTGCATCCATTTTGCTTTTGCTCCTTCTTGGCAACATCTAGCGGCGTTTCAATGACTATATCTGGGACCCTGGTCTTTGAGTCCTTCGCAGAAGACTTTTTCTTCACTAGAGAAGATACGAAGAAATCTTCACGGTCAGGTTCTGATGACCGGCCCTCGGGATTTTAATGTGGCAAGCTAATGTCCTTCATTTTCTTCTTTACGGACTTCTTGCAATTCTCTCCACTTGGAACTCGCTCAATCTCAACTGTAGAATGCCTATTCATTACAGACAAGAAAATCCCAGGTAAAGTTGAATTTTTCCTTGTTACAAGGATCGTGTAACCACTTTCATTAGTGTCTAGCCAACCGACAAATGCTTGCCATGAGACTTAATACAAATCATTCACAAATGCAATTAGAAATGTCATCGCTCAACCTTTACTCTTGAAGTAGTCATGCTTAGCTACCTGCACTAACAAGCCATAATAATAAGAGTTCCAAGACAAAAAATTCTGAAGTTTGCTCAAAGGCTTTAAGCACAATCATTTTGAAAAATTTATAGTATTTCAATCTTTCATCATATACGTATATGTGGAGTCACTGACATGAATAAAAGGCAGGAAGGGGCGACATCCAAATGGAGGTCTTTCATAATTTTAAGATGGGTCCAACTTGTTGCTACATCACGTCAAAGATTACATGTGGAATGAACCCTAGGACACCCGGCTACAGGATCAATGCATTCAACCAGGTACCATTATATATGTGAGTTTGGATAACGAGAGTCAATAAGAACGTGAGGACATAAAGATAATCACTCATTACTCTGATCATCGGCTTTCGGCTCCTTGTCTTCCTGCCATGCTTGATTCTGCATCTCTCTCTCTCCGATATGCAATTTACTCTTCATTTTTTTTGCAGTGCTGATTCCAATGTATCAAGATGTTAGATGGAATATATGCATCCGAGTGTATCTGATTTTATAATGTTTATAGGGAGGTCCTGTGCTTTATACGAGTAACTAAAACATAAATTCCATTTCTAACAATAGTCAAGAAACCATTCCTTAACTATTATCTTCAGTTAGACATTACATAACCTATTCAAACTGAGATAAGTGTGCAGACAAAGCATTTCCAGCAAATCAATGAAAACTCTTCTTGTGGAAAAAGTAAAAATGGTAACATATTGTTAAGTCTCTAATTTAGTCAATTACCTTCCAGGTTCACAGCCAACAAAAGCAGACAAACTTTCAGATGATTTCATGGCGGTGCTTCCAACATGCTTTCGCTTCGTCTTGACAACATCTAGTGGTGTTGAAATGACTACAACTGGGACATTTATTTCTGAGTCCTTTGCAGAAGACTTTTTCTTAAGTAGAGCGGATACAAAGAAATCTTCCTCATCGGATTCTAAAAACAGGGCCTCCGAGTTCTGCTGTGGCAAGCTATTGACCTGATCGGATCCGCTAAATTCATGCTTTTTCCTAAGTCGTCGATGATGGTCTTTTCCATTCCTTGCTTTCTTTTGGTTTGGTTTCTTCTTCTCTGTTGTAAAAAAATTATTGTAGACACGTCATATAAACATTCTCCTAAACTGAAGATGCGAAACTGAGCAGAACAAGAGCAATCAACATATCTGTACTATGCTGGTTGAGGCCTGGTGGTGGCTGGTTGCTTCGGTGAGGGGCTGGCTATGCTGGCTTGGCTTGTTGCTTCAACAATGGAGGTTTAAGGGAGGAGCAAGAAGAAGAAGGAAGAAGAAGCAGAAGCTGGACAGAGAGGGGGTATTCGGTCGCATAGGAGGAGGATAACATGAAGAAGGGAGAGAGAAGGGGGACAAGGGGACAAGAGGGGGAGAAAGTCAATGTCTAAGCCAATCCCTTGTGACACGGCCGACGGACGAGCATGACCAAGAGCGTCCATGCTCGGCCGTGTCATGCACCAGGGCGTAGCTGGGAGCGCCCTGATCGATCGCCGTCCCGACCAGTCCCTGACCGATCCCTGATCGACCGACTGACCGATCCCTTGATCGGTCCGCACGACCCATGCACGACCAGCGAGCAGCCCTTGGTCGACCCGTGATCAGCCCCTGCACAAATCCGGAGTTGTTCACCTGCTCCGTGTTAGGCGGCTCTGACACGCCCATGCTGATTCTGATCCGTCCATGCGCCTCGATCTTGCTTCGACTTGTGCCTCGCACCATGCCGTTCCCCATGCACGTAGCCATCGAGTGGCCTGCTGGTAGCCTTGTAATGATGATACGAATTCAAATGTAACCGTTGGATCGGAGGGACGATCCACGGCCGAGATTGATCCCGAACTTGTATAAAAGGGGTCCCTCCCCCTCATTCGAGCTTAGCTCATTCATAGTGAAATACACTCGCCCCTTGTGTAAACCGACCCTTGTGTTGTGCGAGTGAGTGAGTAGGCTGACTTGGGATCACCGATCCTAAGGCCGCACGGTGTTTGATCGTTCGTGTTCGACCGACCCGTGACAAGTGGTATCAGAGCAATCGTTCCTAGAACAATGGCCGATCCTCATGCTGAAGTTCCGGTCGTGCAAGGTGACGACCGTGAGGATCGTGGGCAGCCAACCGAGAAGGTCACCCGGTCAAAGAAGAACCGTGCTGTCTCGTGTTCGAGAGACCCGAAAGGGGATCTGGAAAATCGAATGACGGTCCTAGAGGAGACCGTCACGGATGTCCAGGCGATGGTGGACGACCTGCACCAGACCGTTGATGGAACGAAAGCCGGTAGGGAGGAGCTCTTGGCCGAAGTGCAAGAACTCCAAGCCGGCATGGGAGAGCTCCATGTCGAGGTGTGGGATCCATCCCGCACGAGCTACGCCGACGGGACGAGACTTGGGAGGCCGCGTTGGTGGCCATGCGCACGGAGATGGCCGAGATGAAAGCCAAGTTCATCGAGCTTGAAGCCGCACGCGTGAATGGGGTGATCACCGTGCAATCCCGTGCTGATGCACCCAAACCAAAAGAGTTCAAGGGCTCTCGGGTGGCGAAGGACGTGGACAACTTCTGTGATACATGGAACGATACTTCCAAACCATGGGAACAACCGACGACGTGATTCGGGTAAACACCGCAGCCATGTATTTAGCTGATGATGCGCTGCTATGGTGGCGACGTCGGTCGGATGGTAGGATTGGCGATCCTATCGCCACATGGGCTCGGTTCGTCGAGGAATTTCGGCGGACCTACTATCCCGCTTATGCGGAGGAGGAAGCTCGCGGAGAACTCAAATGCCTAGAGCAAAAAGGCGGAGTCCGCGACTATGTGAAGCGATTCTCGGAGCTGTTGCTCCAAATCCCGTCCATGACCGAGACGGAGGCATTCCACCAGTTCATGAGCGGACTCAAACCATGGGTCAAGCAAGAACTCAAGTGGTGCAATGCAACGGATCTAACAATGGCTACTTCCGTGGCCGAGTCCCTTGTGGAATATAGGCCGGCAACCGCGGCCAAGCCCGACTCTCGGCCTAGAGAAAAGGCCATTGGTGGGGAGATCGGAGCCGGTATCATCGACCCAACGGAGGCCGACGCCTTCGGTCCCTCCTAGGAATCAACCCGAGTCGAGCAACGGAGGATACCATCGTAAGGTACGCACCTACAAGTGCTTCTTTTGTGATGGTCCCCATATGGCCCGTGATTGCCCGAAAAGAGGGAAGTTGGAGGCCTTGTGCAAGGAGGACAAACCGCGAGAGGAGGCGCGGTTGGGATCGTTGCGGATCCTTGGATCGATCAAGGCCAAGAAGGCTAAGGAATCCAAAGGAATGATGTTCGTGGACGTGAAGATCGGCGGTACCACGATGAGTGCATTAGTGGATACCGGGGCGTCCGATCTCTTCATATCCAAAGAGGCCGTGAAGAAGCTGAATCTTCCAGTCGAGACAAAGGATGCCGGTTGGCTCAAAACGGTGAATTCTAGAGAAGTCCCAACCAGCGGCATGGCCAGGGGCGTAGAGTTTCACCTCGGTCCATGGACTAGTCGAGAGGATGTCGAGGTAGTCCCCCTTGATGATTACGATTTCATACTCGGTTTAGGATTTCTCGACCGGATCAATGCGGGTGTTATGCCCTTCGCGGATTGCATATGCATCTTCGATAAACGGTGCCAATGCATGGTCCCGATCTATCGCGTGTCGGGACACGATAGGAAAATGCTATCGGCCATGCAGCTGACCAAGGGGCTACGCAAAGGCGAGGTGACCTTCTTCAGCGTTAAAGGAGGAGGGCACGGAAGAGAACGAGGTATCGGAAGAGGTGGCCCGAGTTCTCGACACCTTCCAAGATGTGATGCCGCCCGAGCTGCCCAAGAAGCTGCCTCCTCGGAGAGAAGTCGACCATCGGATCGAGCTGGTGCCCGATGCTCGACCGCCGGCCATGGCTCCCTATCGCATGGCCCCGCCCGAATTAGAAGAACTGAGGAAACAGCTCAAGGAGCTGCTCGATGCTGGGTATGTTCGGCCATCCAAGGCCCCGTTCGGTGCCCCGGTCTTGTTCCAAAAGAAGCATGACGGATCCCTCCGCATGTGCATCGACTATCGGGCATTGAACAAGTTGACCGTCAAGAACAAGTACCCGATTCCCCTTATAGCCGACTTGTTTGATTAGCTCGGGGAAGCCCGATGGTTCTCCAAGCTTGATCTTCGATCGGGGTACTATCAAGTGCGGATTGCTGAAGGAGATGAGCCGAAGACAGCATGCGTGACCCGTTATGGATCATATGAGTTCCTCGTCATGCCGTTCGGCTTGACTAATGCGCCGGCGACGTTTTGCACTCTCATGAACAAGGTACTACATCCGTTCCTTGACCGGTTCGTTGTAGTTTACCTTGATGATATCGTTATATATAGCCGAACGCTCGAGGAACACATTGATCACTTGAGTCGAGTTTTTCGGACCCTTCGGGAGAACGACTTATATGTGAAGCGTGAGAAATGTGCCTTTGCACAAAGAGAAGTCCCTTTCCTTGGGCACATCGTCGGGGCGGACGAGTGTGGATGGACGCGACCAAAATCCGTGCCATCGTTGATTGGGAGCCTCCAACCAAGGTGACGGAGCTGAGATCCTTTCTCGGACTCACGAACTACTATCGGCGCTTCATCCAGGGATATTCGAAACTCATCGTGCCACTCACGGATATGCTGAAGAAGGAAAGACCGTGGGAGTGGACGGACCGGTGCCGAGAGGCGTTCGATCAATTGAAGCGGGCCATGACCGAAGAACCGGTGCTTTGGTGCGCCCGACTACACCAAATCATACGAGGTAGAGACCGATGCTTCTGATTTTGCTATCGGTGGTGTTTTGATACAGGAAGGGCATTCGGTTACCTTCGAGTCTCGGAAGTTGAATGATACCGAAAGGCGGTACACGGTCCAAGAGAAAGAAATGACCGCGGTGGTACATTGCCTTCGTACGTGGAGGCACTATCTCTTGGGATCACGGTTCGTGGTGAGAACCGACAATGTGGCCACGAGCTACTTCCAAACTCGAAGAAGCTCAGCCAAACAAGCTCGGTGGCAAGACTTCCGGCCGAGTTCGATTATGTGTTGGAATATAAGCCCGGAAAATCCAATTTCGTGGCCGATGCCTTAAGCAGGAAGCTCGTATTGACCAATGTGATGAGCCGACCCGATTGTCCGTGGAGAGATCGTATCAAGGAAGGGCTAATGCATGACCAAACGGCCCAAGCCCTCCTTCGATACGCTCAAGAAGGCAAGACGAGGCGGTTTTGGCTCGAGGATGATCTCCTCTACACCAAAGGACGGCGACTTTATGTGCCGCTCCATGGGAAGCTTCGGAAAGAAATCCTACACGAGTGCCATGACTCTAAATGGGCGGGTCATCCGGGAATCCATCGCACCATGGCACTCGTCGAGGATCAATACTATTGGCCGCATATGCGGGACGATGTGGAAGCCTATGTGCAGACGTGTCTTGTTTGCCAACAAGACAAGATAGAGCAACGGTCCCCCGCGGGGCTCCTTGTACCGTTGCCTATCCCGGAGCATCCATAGGAGAGTGTCTCGATGGATTTCATCGTGAACTTACCCAAGTCCGAAGGGTGTCGGACTCTCATGGTCGTGGTGGACCGATTCTCCAAGTATGCGACGTTCGTGCCGGCCACTAAGGATTGCCCAGCCGAGGAAGCCGCCAAACTATTCCTCAAACACGTCGTCAAATATTGGGGCGTTCCACGCACGATCGTGAGCGATCGCGATCCTCGATTCACCGGGCGGTTTTGGACCGAGCTCTTCAAGTTGCTGGGGACAAATCTCAACTTTTCAACCAGCATGCATCCTCAAACCGATGGGCGAGACGGAGCGGGTGAATGCATTGCTGGAAATCTATCTCCGGCACTATGTGAGCAACACACAAGTGAATTGGGAATGGCTAATTGACGTTGCCCAGTTCTCATACAACTTGCAGCAGAGTGAGTCCACAAACCAGAGCTCGTTCGAGATCGTGACCAGACAACAGCCGCTCACACCAAGCGCGATTGCCTCGGGGTACCGAGGAAGTAGCCCGTCCGTGTACAAGCTCGCCAAGGAATAGGATGAACATGCGGACTTGGCGCGAGCGTGCTTAAATAGAGCTTCAAAACGCACGAAGAAGTGGGCCGACAAGAAGCGACGGCACGTGGAGTTTCAAGTAGGGGACTTGGTGCTGGCCAAATTGCACCTCGTCCTTCGATATCGGGATGTGCACAAAGGACTCATCCGTCGCTATGAAGGTCCCTTTCGAGTGTTGCAGCGGATCGGGAAGGTAGCCTACAAGTTAGACTTACCGTCCAAGCTCAAGGTGCACCCCGTGTTCCATGTGAGCATGTTGAAGCCTTACCATGCGGACGAGGAGGATCCGGATCGAGGCGCATCACATCGAGCACCCCTTGGAGCAAAGACCTCCTATGATCGGGATGTGGAATGCATCATGGCCGATCGAATCATGCGAAGAGATATTGTGAGCCAAGGAAAGAGTACCTCGTCCGATGGAAGGGCCTTCCCGAGAATGAAGCGAGTTGGGAACCCTCCGAGGGCCCGTGGCGTTCAAGAAGCACATCGAAGCCTTCCATGCCGCAGACGCGACGAGGGCGTCGCCTGGTTAGGTGGGGGAGAATGACACGGCCGACGGACGAGCATGACCAAGACCGTCCATGCTCGGCCGTGTCACGCACTGGGCGTAGCCGGGAGCGCCCGATCGATCGCCGTCCCGACCGGTCCCCGACCGATCCTCGATCGACCGACCGACCGATCCCCGATCGGTCCGCACGACCCATGCACGACCAACGAGCAGCCCTTGGTCGACCCGTGATCAGCCCCTGCACAAATCCAGAGTTGTTCACCTGCTCCGTGTCGCGGCTCGACACGCCCATGCGATTCCGATCCGTCCATGCGCCTCGATCTTGCTTCCGACTTGTGCCCGCACCATGCCGTTCCCCATGCACGTAGCCATCGAGTGGCCCTTGGTAGCCTTGTAATGATGATACGCATTCAAATGTAACCGTTGGATCGGAGGGACGATCCACGGCCGAGATTGATCCCGAACTTGTATAAAAGGGGTCCCTCCCCCTCATTCGAGCTCAGCTCATTCATAGTGAAATACACTCGCCCCTTGTGTAAACCGACCCTTGTGTTGTGCGAGTGAGTGAGTAGGCTGACTTGGGATCACCGATCCTAAGGCCGCACGGTGTTTGATCGTTCGTGTTCGACCGACCCGTGACACTTGGCTCTCAAAATATCAAACTGATGATGCAAAAGCCCCCAAAGTCCAAGCCCTATCCAGCAGCAAACTTTCCCTCTCAAAACTTCTTAAACAAGCCAAATTGAAGGCCAAAAATTCAGCAGCCCACATCCCTACGAATTTGCACCAATTCCATCTTCAATTCACACAAAACAACTTCAATTTGATGGCCCAACATGCCATGGCAGCAGCCTAAATCAATTCCCACAATTTCCTTCACCATTTGATCCATATTGAAGGCCAAAAGTCCCCTTAATTTTGCTCATCCGAATTACCACCATTTAAATTTGCCAATTTTGATTTTTTTTTCCGTCAAAAATCTGGGCTCGCCGAAAATTCTTCAAAGGATGAGTCAATGTCCCAAAAATAAATGATAACACACTAAAACTTTTAATTCCTGAAACCGAGATTAATTTCGTAGTTAATTTCGATCGGATGCGATTTTAGCGTGACCTAATTTACCGGGTAGTTTTTAGGAAATTTTGGCGCGTTTGACCCGTGGTCAATTATTTCGATCCACGTTTGTGCACATTTAACTCATCAGCGACTCTCAATTGTCGTGAAAATCTCAAGGTTTCAATTACGAGTACCGGGTATAGAATCTACAGAAAAATCGGTTAAGCGCCGTTCGACATGAATTTTGCAATTAGGTGAAATTACCGACAATTTAATTACGTGCCTCTATCGAATCGACCTATTTCCAATCTCTAATCGATTTTAATGGTGCCGTATTGACCCTTGCCGATGAACACGATCGAACAGTCGATTTCTGATCGAATTCTCAGGTCTGTCGCGTTTATATCCCTTAATGGCTTCACCTGATAGATTAGTTATCTTGTGAGTGATCAACTCAGAGAAAAAGACTATAGGTGTGTCGATGAAAAGTCTATTTTATTTAAATCAAAACATGGTCGAAAATCAGGATGTCACAATCATGATTTCTAACAAATATTTCAAAACTACTGAAATATCTTAGAAAGATACAAAAACTTGCTTTGCATATTTATAATTGCATATCTAAGAGCAATTTTGTAATAAAGGAAGTTCTTAATTTAGAATAAGATTTCATCTAGATTATTTCCTAAGTTACATTAGGTAACATCATATTTTAGGTAGTTTCTAATTTTAACTTTAAAAAAAAAAAGTAACGTGCAAATAGAAGTAGTTGCATCAATTCCATGTCATCATTGCCATGTTATTGTTGCCACGTTATCATGTTGCCACGTCATTATTTTCATTTCATATGGTGATTGCATGTTTAGGCTCCTATAGATTAGATTGCACGTCATGTTAGATTAGGTCATAATTTTTTACTCATGTCACGTGTTATAGTTTAATAATTCATCATGCTGAATTTAGATTAGAATTGCATATGGTTAGTTTTCATAAACTAGAAAATTTCATAAAGGAATTAATAAGAATGTCATTGCATTTAGAAATCAAGTTTAAGCTATACATTCATTTTCATCAATATCTTGCTAATATTGGCAAATTAGTTAGAGTATTATTGTGCTTTGCTTTGCTTTGCATAAAGGTTAGACCAATTGCTACCAATTTTTTTTTTTAATAGATAATTCCAAATAAGGATCCGAAGTGTTCTCATTTTCTCAAATAAGAGTCTAGAATGGATTTTGTTTTAAATAAAAATATAAAGTGGCCATATCAATCTCAAAGAAGGGTATGAAGTAGTTATGGTCATTTCAAATAAGGGTCTAACTTCACCGGCCGGCAAAAAATTATGGCCAATTAGGGATATTTTCGTACAAACATAATTAAAATTAAATTAGATTTTTTAAAGTTTTATTTTTGTTTAGTTTTTTTATGAAAAAAAAGGAAGAAAAAGGAAAAATTTTAAAAAGACGAAATTGCCCTTCACAACTATTGAATTTAAACCCTTATTTGAGATTGATATGGCCATTTCAGGCTCTTATTTAAAACAATATTTACTTCAAGCTCTTATTTGAGAAAATGATGACATTTGGAGCCCTTATTTGAATTAATGTCCATTGCAGATATTTATTTAAGAAAATGAGAGTACTTCAAGCCTTCATTTGGAATTTTCTAATTTATTTATTAGGATTTATTTGAGTGTTAAATTATCGATTGTATATGTGCATGATCACTCTTGCATATTGGTGGATTAGACTTAAAATCAACCAAGACTACTATCAAAATATTTTTTAAAATAAAGATACAAGGTACTGAAAGGGCATTGGACTAACACAATGTAATCAAGTGCCCGAATCTATTTAATCTCTGATTCGCAAAAATAAGTGTTCCCTCACACTTTACTTGAACGTCTAATTGACCTTGACTGAATAATAACGACTAAAAGGTAAGACAATTTCGTGTTAAACTGAGTACCAAGTTACAATTAGTAGGACTTGAGAGAGTTCGTGCTAAATGCGATAGATTGGCTCGTGAGAAGAACATTTGTTCACGTTTAGTAGCTTATTAGCTTTTCCTTGGATGGTTCATCAATGGGAAAGTCACGACACTCACGAGGGTCCTATTCCAAGGCTTCGTATCAAATCCTAGCTATTTAGTGCAACGGAATTACATTACTTTAGAATTCAAGAGTAAAAACTATTGAAATTTTTCAGAGAATATATCTGAGTATAATGTGGGAGAATCCATCAATTCCTTCGAATTGTCATTCTAAAGAACTTTGTCATTATGGAATTAGCTCCAATAAATCACAAAAGATCGTCCCAACCCCACCCCCGTGGGGCCGGGCTCTCCCCCGTCTCCAAAACAACACCATAAATGATCAAATGCCTACTAACAAACACTTTCTAAGTCACAAAACTTGATTGTGGTTAAATTCTCTCGTTTGTGTAGTACTAGAAACTTTGTGATACATGGTGTGTGACAATTCGCTCAGCTTTCCAAACTGCCTCTCGTAAAATTCCAATAGCTCAAACCTGAAAATTTTCGCACAACATATGACATGAATATTTATGTGTATATCGACCAAAATTTAAATAAATAAATGACTTACCAATAGGCCAAACATTGGAAGGGTGCATATTTATCATAGATCTCCTTAAGGTCACTCTTAATAGTCTTCTTGGTGCATCCTTCTCTTGCGTGTACCTTTTGCCAAAGAAAAAGAATGCATCATCCTTCAAATAATTCGGAAGGGTGATTATTATGTGAGACATAAATTTTATGTTCGAAATACACTTTCATACATGTTTTAAAAACTTGATTGTTTCGCTATCCCACGGAACCTCATCGTAAAAGCCAAGGCACATCAAAACGCTAGCCCGGGCGAAAGATCCGACTCCGCTTATGCCCTTGATCAATATCCTACATGATGCAACATCCTGCACTCCCTCGTATCCATCAATCTTGAGCTTCCCCTCCTCTATTTCCATGGCAAGCTTGAGAATGTAGTTGGTTCGGTACCCGAGTTTGCACTTGCTCTGTAAGCAGTCTGCATCGAGGTTAGCGAGTTCCTTGGGGCTCGGAAAGTTCCCGAGGTCAACTTCTTCGCCTTCCATCTCCGCGGGAACCGGATTTGCTCCATCCTTCACTCGTCTTCGTTTCTTTCTTTCAGAGCCTTAGATCATGATCATCCTCATCTTCAAGTTGTGCTAAATATACTGAGAAGAAAGTCATGCTAAATAGTACTCCTACCTCGAGTGCTTAGCTCTAGTTGAAGTGCACATAAAGCTCGGGCCATCTCTAGGGTCCTTCTCCACCTATGACAATTTTAGGTAGGACCCAAAGCAACATCAACCCTTAAATCGATGTGTATGTGATTTTGATGGCATGAAGAGGTCACGAACTGTAAGAACAACAAAAGTAGATTTTCTTTTATATGATTATGGAATATAGGACATGATTGTGATGGGGATCGAGGTCCGAAAACAAGGTAAACCTCTGAGTAGTATCATTCGTCATATATCGTTCGAAATCAAGGGCATCTGTTTGTTGGGTGTATTCAGAACAAAGTCAGACCTAATGATGAATTCGGAACAGAAACCGCCGTACATATGTCGAAGAGTTTACGAACACAAAAACTCAATATTAAGCATGAAGAGAAAGCGAGTGATTATGATAAGAGTAAGATATTTACTCAATTACAGTTATGGGGTTTCTTATTCAGGTCATCGTCTTCTTTGTCCTACTTATAAATGTTTAACAAAGCCAATTCGTCACAAATTTTGCACTTAAAGAGAACAAGACTTCGGTACTTAACGGGCAGTTGCAAAGGAGTATAGATTTGACAACATCTTCGAAGAGAGAAGGAGAACGAAAAACTCGACCGAATCCTCTATCCTTTGCTTCCGGATGCACTTTGTGGAACTCCTTCACGTTCCGCTCGTCCCTATCCGACAACCTTAACATCCGAATCACTTGTTCCTGCAATAATATATTCCCATGCTTTTCCGTCACTAGTTTATATTTACTTCGCACACAGACAGAGTGAGAGAGAGAGTACAAAAATCGCTTGCTGGTCTTGCGAGGACAGGCGAGGAACGCGATGAACTCGGAGGAGC
Organism: Eucalyptus curtisii; assembly: GCA_017140595.1. NCBI lineage: Eukaryota > Viridiplantae > Streptophyta > Magnoliopsida > Myrtales > Myrtaceae > Eucalyptus > Eucalyptus curtisii. Next base: position 13,723,025 of record CM029495.1, on the reverse strand, counting down.
AACAATGTGCTGCTGGGACCAGGAGGCTGCGAGATGGACACAACAACGGAAGAGGACAAATCCGCAAGACGGAGAGGACGCCGCAACGTCTTGGTGGAAGGAATCCAACGGTTCGGAGCCATCATGAAGAAACCATGGTTGCACACCGCCTTCTCTAGATTGAATGTGGAAGGGATTTCGTCTAAGCATAACTGGAGATCGCAGCAATCCTCCATGTCCGACATCAACAGAAGCAAAAAGAAACACAAAACTGAGGAAGATCCTTAACGCTTCCTTAAAAGGCAAAGACTACACAACTTTCCAATGCATGGGGAATCCTCACACCCTCGACAGATGCAAACAAAAATAAATTCGACAGGTCAATTCCTCTCGTGCTTATGGGTGACTCCTCGTTTACCTCAATTGGGAGACCGAGGACGATGTTGAACTAAATGCGGGCGGACGAGACGCTCTTCAAGGAGTCTACACAGAATATTTACTATTGAGAAGCGAGAAAAAGAGAGAACAGCATTGAAGAGTTGCATCCAAGCGGGAACGAAGATTCATAATAATCCCTGCTAGATACTCGCTAAATAATTCCAGATATTATCCTAAGTTTATTTACTATTTCTGTATGCACCGCATTTGAAATGTTTGCAATTTTTTTTTCAAAGTAAGTGAAGAAAAGGTAGCGAATCAAGATTGGTAAACCAGCAAGATAATAAATATATCATGATGCAATAGTGGAAAATTTAATTGTATTTTATGACTATTATAATAAGTGGAGTCTGTAGATTTGTTTCTTCAAATATAACGTCTTTTATATATGAAAAAAATATAAAATGTAGCCCATGCAAAGCCCTGGTATGAAAAAGAACTAGTTTTGCATTTAATTGTAGATTGAACTATAATTATTTCATGAAAGTGTGCTGATTTCATGTTAGTGAAAGTGTAATTTCTTAGAAACATTTTAATGTCCAAGAAGTGAAAGTTAGAAGGTCATCACTATAAAAGCAGTGCACAATAAAGAGAAAAAAAAAAGGTACCTAAAATACAAGGATGAAATAACCTTAATTGTTTACTCTCTTTGACTATCTCGATTTTCTTTTTTTAAATCTATTTTTTTGGGTATTATTTCAGTTATGTACATCAAAATATCCAATCGGTAGATATGACAAATAACCACGCAAAGAGTGAGTCAAGTAGTTGACAGAATACTTAAAAATTTGAAATTTAAATTGTACATTGTGGTTTGAAACTTAATTAAAAGGGTAAGAAGTAATTAAATGCTTTCATTTTCTGTTTTAAAATCTAAAGATATTAACTTTGAGATTAAAGATTAATTACAAGGGTAGGTTCTCGCTTCTTCTTCTTCTTCTATTTTTTTTTTCCTAACCTATGTCATATCTATTTTACAAACCACTATTAGGGCAACATATAAGACAAGACTTTCAATTTTACCACATTCTAAAGTTGATATTTAAAATTTGGAAAGTTTCCTATTTTGATTTTCCAGTTGCAAGCATGGAAGTGTCATGAGTCGATCGATTACGAACAATCACACACCCGTACGGCCTTAAGATTACGATCCCAAGTCAACCTTACAGATGCTCAGCTCACAAGAACGTAGTACGAGAGTGAAACACGAGTGTATTCTTTGTGAACGAGAGAATGTGTACAGCTGAAGGGGGAGGGTCCCTTACTTATATATGGATAAATCTAATCTTTGCCATTGTTGGAGGTATTTGAATGTGTATCATCATTACAAGTCTGTACATTAGGCCACTCAATGGCTCTAGGCCTAAGGAAAGCCCAAGGGGCATGTGTTAAAAGCAAGGGCAAGGCCGCCTGACATAGAGTAGGTGAATAGTCACGGGCTTTTGTCCGTATTACGCATGGGCCAATCGTGCGTTGATCATGGGTCGTTCACGAATCGATCATGGGCAGCTCATGGGTTGGCCCTTGTGCATGACACGGCCCAATCTCGGACGATCTTGGATCATGCTCGTTCGTGGGCAGTGTCAATCTCCCCTACCTATTCGGGCAATGCTCTCGTCGGGTCTGTGGCGTGGAAGGCACCGATGTGTCTCTTGAATTGCCACAGAGCCTCAGATGGTTCCCAACTCGCTTCACTTTCGGAAAAGCCCTTTTATCGGACGAGGTATTCCTTCTTTGGCACCCAATAATTCTTTCGTATGATGCGGTCTGCCATGATGCATTCAACATCCTGATCATAGGAGGTTTTCGCTCCAATGGACGCTCATTGCGATTCGCCTCGATCCGGGTTTTCCTTGTCTGTATGGAAAGGCTTCAGCATACTCACATGGAACATGGGGTGTACCTTGAGTTTGACCAGTAAGTCGAGCTTGTATGCAATATTCTCGATCCGCTATAGCACTCGGAAGGGACTTTCGTAGTGACGAACCAGCCTTTTGTGCACATCTCCATATCAAAGGCCCAGGTGTAACTTGGCTAGCACTAGGACTCCGACTTGGAACTCCATATGCCGTCGCTTTTTGTTAGCCCACTTCTTTGTGCGTTTAACGACCCTTTGTAGGCACGTTCGCACCAAGTCCACATGTTCGTCACATTCTTTTGCGAACTTGTATGCGGAGGGACTACTTCCTCGATATCCTGAGGCGATCGCGCTTGGTGTGAGTGGCTGCTACCCGGTCAAGATCTTGAACACACTCTGGTTCGTTGACTTACTCTGCTGCAAGTTGTATGAGAATTGAGCCATGTCGATCAACTGTGCTTAGTTCACTTGTATGTTGCTCACGTAGTGTCGAAGGTAGATTTCTAGGAGTGCATTCACTCTCTCCGGCTAACCATCAGTTTGGGGATGCAGGCTTGTGGAGAAGTTGAGGTTTGATCCTAGCAACTTGAAGAGCACGATCTAGAACTGCTCGGTGAATCGAGGATCGTGATCACTCACGATCGTGCGTGGTATGCCCTAGTACTTGACGACGCATTTGAGGAATAGCTTGGCTGCTTCCTCGGTTGGACAATCCTTGGTGGCTGGCACAAACGTCGCGTACTTGGAGAAACAATCCACGACGACCATGAGGGTCCGACATTCTTGGAACTTCCGCAAGTTCACGATGAAGTCCATGGAGACACTCTTCCATGGATGCTCTGGGATAGGCAACGGCTCAAGGAGTCTTGTCGGCAACCGTTGCTCTATCTTGTCTTGTTGGCACACAAGGCATGTATGCATGCAGGCTTCAATGTCGTCCCGCATGTGTGGCCAATAGTATTGATCCTCAACGAGTGTCATGGTGAGGTGGATTCCCGGATGACTCGCCCATTTAGAATCGTGGCACTTGTGCACAACTTCCTTCCTAAATTTCCCGTGGAGTGGCACATAGAGTCGCTGTCCCTTGGTGTAGAGAAGATCATCCTCGCACCAGAATCCCCTTGTATTTCCCTCTTGGGCGTACTGAAAGAGGGCTTGGACTGTTTGATCGTGCTTGAGCCCCTCTTTGATGCGATCAACCCTTGGACAGTCGGGTCGACTCGTCATGCCAGCCAGCTCCAGCTTCCAGCTCAATGCATTGGCCACAGAGTTAGACTTTCTAAGCTTGTACTCCAGTACGTGGTTGAACTTGGCCAAGAAATCTTGCTATTGAGCTTGCTTTGGGCTGAGCTTCTTTTGTGTTTGAAAGTAGCTCATGGCTACATTATTGGTCTTTACGATGAATTGGGATCCCAAGAGATAGTGCCTCCATGTACGAAGGTAGTGCACCACCGCGATCATCTCTTTCTCTTGGACCGTGTACCGCCGTTCTCGTTCAACTTTCGAGACTCAAAGGCAACTGGGTGCCCATCCTGCATAGGTTTATCACTGATAGCAAAATCAAAGGCATCAGTTTCTACCTCGTGTGGCTTGGCATGGTTAGGTAGCACGAGCACAGGCTCTTTGGTCATGGCCCGCTTCAACTGATCAAACGCCTCTTAACATTGATCCGTCCCCTCTCACGGCTTTTCTTTCTTTAACATATTCGTGAGTGGCACGGTGAGGCTTGAATACCCCCAAATAAAGCGCCGATAATAATTCATGAGACCAAAGAAGGATCTCAGCTCCGTCACCTGGGTCGGTGGCTCCCATTCTATGATGGCACAGATCTTGGCCGCATCCATCCGCACTCGTTTGCCCCCGACAATGTTCCCAAGAAAAGAGACTTCATTTTGCGCGAAAGCGCATTTCTCGCGCTTCATGTACAGGTCATTCTCCCATAGGACCTAGAAAACTTGCCTCAAATGCTCGACGTGTTCCTCGAGCGTCCGGCTATACACAACAATGTCATCAAGGTAAACCACAACGAATTGATTAAGGAATGGATGGAGTACCTTCTTCATAAGAGTGCAGAACGTGGCCGGCGCATTTGTCAAGCCAAATGGCATGACGAGGAATTCGTACGATCCGTAACGGGTCAAGCGCGTGATTTTCGGCTCATTCCCCTGAGCAATCTGAACTTGCTAGTATCCCAATTAGAGATCAAGCTTGGAGAACCATCGGGCTTCCCCGAGTTGATTGGACAAGTCTGCAATGAGGGAGATCGGATACTTGTTCTTAACGATGAGCTTATTCAATGCCCGTAGTCTATACATATGTGGAGGGATCCGTCATACTTCTTTTGGAACAAGACCTTGGCATCAAATTGGGTTTTGGACTGCCAAATGTACCTTACGTCGAGCAACTCTTTGAGTTGTTTCTACAATTCCTCTAATTCTGGCGAGGTCATGCGATAGGGTGCCATGGCCGGCGATCGAGCATCGGGCACGAGCTTGATCCGATGATCTACTTCTTTTCGAGGGGCAACTTCTAGGGCAGTTCGAGCGACATCACATCTTGGAAGGCGTCAAGGACTTGGGTCACTTCCTTCGACACGCTGCTTTCTTTCACGCCCTCCTCCTTCAATGCTGCCAAGAGGGTCACCTCACCCTTCTTTACTCTCTTCGATAGCTGCATGGCCGATAACATCTTCCTATCGTATCCCGACTCGGGGTAGATCGGGACCATGCACTAGCATCGCTTGTCCAAGATGCATATGCAATTTGCGAAGGGCATGATGCCTGCGTTGATCCTATTGAGGAATCTGAGACCAAGCACGAAATCATAGTCTTGAAAGGGGATTACCTCGATGTCTTTATTGCTAGTCCACGGACCAAGGTGGAGCTCCACGTCCCTAGCCACGCTGCTAGTTGGGACTTCCTTGGAGTTCACCGTTTTGAGCCAACTGGGTCTCCCATTCTCGACTGAAAGATTCAGCTTCTTCGTGAACTATTGGCTTCACGGCTTCACGGAAAGGATCTGGACTTTGCTTAGCTCAATTATCTAATAAATAAAAGAATTGGTTTCGATTAATTTAAGTCATATTGATATGAAAATGTGCTGCGGCATGAAGACCATTATAACAATGGAGGAAACATTCAGTCTCAAACAAGTGAACATGTACTCATCCAGGACATGTGATGCAAGACTGCATCAAACAAATCAAGCATAACAAGAATCTATAGGAGAGTAAAAAAACAAGCAGCACTCACACTTCATGACAATTAAACAAAATGATTTATATGCAACAGACCATCCTCCGTTCTTGGACTACAAGTAATTTGCCAAGCTTCGTGCATCCCAAAAAAATGTGCCAATAAATGTAAATCGATAACTCTTGGATCTAATAAGCACCTAAAACAAGTCAGCTCAATCGATACGGTAATTAGTGAGTAACCAACATCAGCAAATTACAGATGTTGGAGGGAACAAGGATAACAGTACCTCTACATCATATTCCAATAGCATCCTTCTAATTTGTCTAATATAACTTCACATCATATCTTGGGAGATTAGGGCTCTAGAAAATTATATACAAAATGATCGAAATACAATCTGAAGGCATTGTTAGAACACTATGCCACCGATAAAAAAAACCTGGAGCCCGAAAAAGGTATAGTGAGACATGGAACTTATGTTTTAGTTATTCAACAAAAGTAAAAGGCCTTCATATAGACAAGGAAGCATATGACTTGATCTAACATCTCGATACATTGGAATCAGCTCTGCAAAGAAAATAACGAGGAAATTGCAGTTCATGGAGGAAGAGATGCAAAATCAAGCATGTGTCACGGCCCGAAAGAACTGCGATCCAAGAGGTTCCTTCCGGTTGGGCGTGACACGACGACGGACCAAGCGACCCTCGGCTTTCATCCCCAAGACTTAGAGTATTCTCGGGTATACTCCTGGGGGCGGGTAAATACGGTATTTGTACGCATACGATATAAATGGGAGTAGCTGGTAGTTAGCAATGAATATGGGTAGTTGGGAGATGCAATCTCCACCGTTAAATCTAAGGGAGATCTACGACTACATTTGGCTTGTACTTGTATATAAAGGGGTCTACCCCCTCATTGTAAATCACCTCATTTTCAAATGAATACAAATCCAGAGCTTCTCTCTCTAGAAGTCTCTCTCTCTCTCTAGAATCCTTGTGAGTGAGTGTTGAAAGGCTGCTTAGGGGTAAAACCTTAAGGCCGCATGGGTCAGCCTACGTGTGATCGAGAGTTGATCGATCGGCCCGTGACAAGTGGTATCAGAGCTGTGTTTTGTTCTAAGCGCAAGCACAATGGTTGATCCCCGATCTGATGAGGCGCTCGCTATGGGTGGTGATTGCGCTGATCGTGGGCGGAACGCCGAGAAGACCAGGGGTAAGAAGAATCGTGGTGCTTCGAGTGACCCGATGGGGGATCTTGCACAAAGGATGGCGAAGCTAGAGCTGTTCGTCTCCGATGTCCAAGGATCGGTCGACGACTTGACCCAGACTGTGGATGGAGTTGATGCCGGAAGGGAGGAGCTGGTTGCCGAGGTGCAAGAGCTCAAGACCGGCATGGGAGAGCTCCGACATGAGTTGCTGGGGACTCTAAGGGAAGAGCTAGCACAACGGTACGAACCTTTGGAGGCGACGATAGTGGCCATGCGTGCGGAGATAGCGGAGCTTACGAGTAAGCTCACTGAATCGGAAACAGCACGCATGAACGGGGTGATCACGGTGCAAGCTCCACGAGTGGACACGCCGAAGCCAAAGGAATTCCGGGGCTCGCGAGTGGCCAAGGACGTGGACAACTTCCTATGGTACATGAAGAGGTACTTCCAAGCCATGGGAATCAACGACGAGCAATCACGGGTAAACACTGCATCCATGTACTTGGTAGATAATGCACTGTTGTGGTGGCGTCGTCGGTCGGATGATAGGTGTGGGAATCCTATCACGACTTGGGGTGGATTCGTCGAAGAGTTCCGACGGAACTACTTTCCTACGTATGCGGAGGAGGAAGCTCGTGACGAGCTGAAACGTCTCGAGCAGAAAGGTGGTGTGCGCGACTACATCAAACGGTTCTCGGAGTTGCTACTCCAGATCCCTTCAATGAACGAGGTGGAAGTGTATCACCAGTTTATGAGTGGTCTCAAGCCATGGACCAAGCAAGAGCTGAAGCGGTGCAACGTGGGAGATCTCACAACAGCCATGACCGTGGCCGAGTTGCTCGTGGAGTACAAGGCACCTTCCACATCTCGATCGGACCCGCGACCAAGGGACAAAGCCACTGGTGGGGGAGATCGGGGGAGATACAACCACCCGACCGGAGGTAGACCACCGGCTAATCCTCACAAAGTCCATGCTGAGTCGAGCGGTGGAGGACAAAGGAAGGTACGCTCGTACAAGTGCTTTTTCTGTGATGGTCCACACATGGCAAGAGATTGCCCGAACAAGGCAAAGCTGGCTGCGCTTTGCAAGGAAGATGAGCCTAAGGAGGAATCGCGGTTGGGTTCGCTGCGCCTCCTTGGCACGATCAAGTCGAAGAAGGCGAAGGAGCTTAAGGGCTTAATGTTCGCGGACTTGAAGATCGGAACGACCATGATGAGTGCACTTGTGGACACGGGAGCATCCGACCTGTTCATCTCAGAACAAGCCGCGAAGAGACTTAACCTACGGGTTGAGAAGGGAACTGGATGGCTCAAGACCGTGAACTCCAAAGAAGTCCCTACAATTGGTGTCGCGAGGGACGTGGAGCTGCAGCTCGGGCCATGGAAGAGCAAGGAAATTCTAGAGGTAATTCCCCTTGACGACTACGACTTTGTCATTGGGATAAAATTCCTAGATAAGATCCATGCTGTTATCTTGCCATTCGCTGAGTGCATATGCGTGTTGGACAAAGATTGTCAATGCGTGATCCCGGTCCATCGTGAGTCGGACCGCGATCGGAAGATGATTTCGGCCATGCAACTCACTAAGGGAGCGAGGAAGGGTGAGGTGACCATCCTTGCTGCCTTGAAAATCGAGGATGACAAGGGCGAAGGGAATGAAGTTCCGACAGAGGTAATCCAAATCCTCGGATCGTTCAAGGACGTGATGCCTTCGGAGTTGCCGAAGAAGCTGCCACCCAAGAGAGAGGTGGATCATCGGATCGAGCTTGTGCCTGACGCTCGACCGCCTGCCATGGCGCCGTACCGCATGGCACCCCCCGAACTAGAAGAGTTGAGGAGGCAACTCAAGGAGCTGCTCGATGCGGGATATATTCGGCCGTCTAAGGCCCCGTTCGGTGCGTCGGTTCTATTTCAGAAGAAGCACAATGGGTCACTCCGGATGTGCATAGACTACCGGGCGTTGAACAAGCTGACTATGAAGAACAAGTACCCGATCCCGCTCATCGCGGATCTCTTCGATCAACTTGGTGGAGCTCAGTGGTTTACCAAGTTGGATCTCCGATCGGGCTACTATCAAGTTCGGATCGCTGAAGGGGACGAGCCGAAGACAGCCTGCGTGACGCGGTATGGGTCCTACGAGTTCCTGGTGATGCCGTTCGGCTTAACCAACACTCCGACTACTTTCTGCACGATGATGAACAAGGTACTCCACCCTTTCCTAGATAGGTTTGTTGTGGTTTACCTAGATGATATAGTGGTATATAGTCGGACGTTGGAAGAGCATGTCGAGCATCTAAGACAGGTCTTCCAAGTTCTGCGCGAGAACGAGTTGTACGTTAAGCGCGAGAAGTGTGCCTTCGCACAAAAGGAAGTTCCAATCCTGGGGCACATTGTCGGGAGTGGACGTGTGCGGATGGACCAAGCCAAGATCCAGTCGATCGTCGAATGGGAGCTGCCGACGAGGGTGACCGGGTTGAGGTCATTCTTGGGCCTCACCAACTATTACCGGCGCTTCATCCGGAGCTACTCGAGCATCACCGCGTCGCTCACAGACATACTGAAGAAAGAAAAGTCATGGGAATGGACGGATCAATGCCAGAGAGCGTTCGATCGATCGAAAAAGGCGATGATCGAGGAGCCGGTGTTGGCGCTGCCTGACCACACCAAACCTTACGAGGTAGAAACTGACGCATCGGATTTTGCTATCGGTGGCATGCTTATGCAGGATGGCCATCCGGTGGCGTTCGAGTCTCGGAAGTTGAACGATACCGAGCGACGGTATACCGTTCAAGAAAAGGAGATGACCGTGGTGGTCCATTGCCTTCGGACGTGGAGGCACTATCTTCTGGGGTCCAAGTTCGTCGTGAGGACGGACAACATGACCATAAGCTATTTTCAGACCCAAAAGAAGCTGAGTCCAAAGCAAGCTCGATGGCAAGACTTCCTTGCGGAGTTCGACTACGCGTTGGAGTACAAGCCAGGGAAGGCCAACTCGTGGCGGACGCGTTGAGCCGGAAGATGGAGGCGATGAGCAGACACGGTGAGTCGACCGAACTGTCCATAGATTGATCGCATTCGAGAGGGGCTGAAGCATGATCCAAGAGCCCAAGCTCTCATCGGGTACGCTAAAGAAGGTAAGACTTGTCAATTCTGGTGTGAAGATGAATTACTTTACACCAAGGGAAGGCGACTGTACGTGCCTTTCCATGGGAAGCTGAGGAAGGAGATCTTGTGCGAGTGCCACGACTCGAAGTGGGCGGGTCATCCAGGGATCCACCGTACGTTGGCCCTCGTCGAAGATCACTACTACTGGCCTCAAATACGGGACGACGTGGAGGCGTATGTGAAGACTTGTCTGATCTGCCAACAGGACAAGCTGGAACAACGGTCGTCGCCAGGTTTGCTGGAGCCGCTTCCCGTCCCGACTCGTCCATGGGAGAGTGTCTCCATGGACTTCATAGTCAGCCTACTGAAGTCCGAAGGATGTCGGACTCTCATGGTCGTGGTGGATAGGTTTTCCAAGTATGCGACGTTCGTGCCTGCAACGAAGGATTGCCCGGCCGAGGAAGCGGCGAAGCTCTTCATGAAGCACGTGGTCAAATACTGGGGTGTGCCACAAACGATCATGAGCGATCGTGATCCTCGTTTTATGGGGCGTTTCTGGTCCGAGTTATTTAAGCTACTAGGGTCGGAGCTGAATATGTTGACGAGTTTGCATCCTCAAACCGACGGTCAGACGGAGCGAGTCAATGCACTCTTGGAGATCTACCTCCGGCACTACGTGAGTACAATGCAAGTGAATTGGGCGAAGCTGATTGACATAGCCCAGTTCTCTTACAATCTGCAATGGAGCGAGTCGACTGGTCAGAGCCCGTTCGAGGTTGTGACTGGGCAACAACCGAACACCCCGAGTGCTATCGCATCGGGTTATCAGGGAAGTAGTCCGCCCGCATACAAGTTTGCTAAAGATTGGCAAGAACAAGCCGATTTGGCAAGGGCATGTCTACATAAAGCGTCAAAACGCATGAAGAAATGGGCGGATAAGAAGCGTCGGCACGTGGAATTCCAAGTGGGAGACCAAGTGTTGGCCAAGCTGCACGTGGTCCTTCGATACAAAGACGTGCACAAGGGGTTGATCCGACGCTACGAAGGGCCATTTGTGTGCTACAACGAGTCGGGAAGGTCGCATACAAGCTGGAGTTACCACCTAAACTCAAGGTACATCCGGTTTTCCATGTAAGTATGCTCAAACCTTTCCAGGTTGATGAGGAAGATCCGGATCGAGGAGAGTCATCACGGGCGCCGCTCGGAGCAAAAACCTCGTATGATCGAGAGGTCGAGAGCATTATAGCAGATCGAGTCATACGGAAGCGGTATTGTACCCCGAAGCGGGAATACATGATCCGATGGAAAGGTCTTCCGGAGAGTGAAGCAAGTTGGGAGCCCGCTGAAGCTCTTTGGTAGTTCAAGAAGGAAATTGAAGCCTTCCATGCCGAAGACGCGACGAGGGCGTCGCCTGATTAGGTGGGGGAGGATGTCATGGCCCGAAAGAACTACGATCCAAGAGGTTCCTTCAGGTTGGGCGTGACACGACGACGGATCAAGCGACCCTCGGCTTTCATCCCCAAGACTTAGAGTATTCTCGGGTATACTCCTGGGGGCGGGTAAATACGGTATTTGTACGCATACGATATAAATGCGAGTAGTTGGTAGTTAGCAATGAATATGGGTAGTTGGGAGATGCAATCTCCACCGTTAAATCTAAGAGAGATCTACGACTACGGTTTGCCTTGTACTTGTATATAAAGGGGTCTACCCCCTTCATTGTAAATCACCTAATTTTCAAGTGAATACAAATCCAGAGCTTCTCTCTCTAGAAGTCTCTCTCTCTCTCTCTCTCTAGAATCCTTGTGAGTGAGTGTTCAAAGGCTGCTTAGGGGTAAAACCTTAAGGCCGCACGGGTCAGCCTACGTGTGATCGAGAGTTGATCGATCGGCCCGTGACACATGGCTGGAAGATAAAGAACCAAAAGCCAATGATCCAACTCAGAAGTGAGTAGCTTTATATTTTCATGTTCTTATTGGCTTTTCATAATCCAAACTCACATATATAATGGTACTTGGTTGAATGCGTTGATCATATAGCTGGGTGTCCTAGGTGTAATCTCAAATGTGATGTAGCAACCAGAGTTTGGACCCCACTCGAAGTAATGAAAAACCTCCATTTGTAGGAGGCCCCTTACTATCTTTTATTCCCGTCAATGACTCCATGCATATTCATATTTTGAAAGACTAAGTACTAGCATTCTCATAATATGATTTTTCTTTTAAAGCCCTCAAGAAAAGTTCATAATTTTTCTTTTTGAGTAATATATCTGAAAAGAGCCCTTGATTCCTTATAAACACAATTTCGAATACAATTGGTACATTTTAAAATAGCCATTGCTCAGACATATTTACCCTTGATGTCTTTTAGTTTTTTTGGAAAAGAAATAGAAAGGATCTGGGAACTGTAATTGTTATGGCTTGTCAATGCAGATAGTTAAGCGTGAATACCCAAAGAATAATTGTTGGGCAATGACCTTTCTGCTTGCATTTATGAACGGATTTGTATTAAGTCTCTTGTCAAGCACCGGTTGGTTAGGTCGACACTTATGAAAGTGGTTAAACAACCTTTTAATGAGGAAAAAATGTACTTGATGTACCTTCTCTAAATTTGGGATTTCCTTCTCTGTGATGAACAGGAGTTTTTCTGTTTAAATTGAGCAAGTTCCAAGCGGCGAGAATTGCAAGAAATCCAAAAAAAAAGGAAAAGGAAGAGCAAACTGGCAAATGGGAAAGAAAGAAGAACGTGAAATCTCTCAATCTCCATCCTTAGAGAAAGATGATGGGAAAGAAGCAACCTCTCTTTCTTGTGATTTGTTTGTGAGACCAAAATTACTGTTAAGTTTGATTTTACTTGATATTAGATTATAGTTGCGAGATGAATTTTGAGGATTTTGGACTGCATATTTGTCATTATTATTCTTATTTATGTTCTATGTGATGATGTGATACAAGGCTGGTGTTGTTAGATTCTGTAAGAACCATAGATTTTCTAAATTTAACTATATATACGCACTACAATTAGCTCCGTATTAGAGTTTGAGCAAACTTGTGATATATCTAAATTCACACTCATCAATAAGGTTAATCAATTGTAAACAGTAGTTGTTTTCTTGTATATTACAAGTGGAGTGGTAAGAGTAGGAAATGTTTTTGCAATGAACACAAAACACAATATTGTTCTGCTAGATAGTTACCAAAGATTATTATTTGTTCATAGATGCTTAGATAGTAATATCAGTAGCATATCTCATGAATGAGCACATTTGACCGAATCACGGGTAATCCGTAGACAATCATGAAGAGGTTCCATTCATGACACATCATCGCCACTTGGAGACAAAACACGTGGGCCGCTATCTCAATGAGTTGGTATCTCACGTGGAACAACTTAGCCTCTGAAGTTTGAGGAGGTATGTTCCTTAGCCTTCTTGAAGCTTCGAGTCTTGTAAATATTTCTGTATGTTGGTAGATGCAGTAATTCTTGATAGAATGGAGATTGCAAACAATGTCGGTTGGTTGGAAGAGAACTTTTAGGGTAAATTACTATGGTATCGGTTAATTACCAAGCTATGATTTCTTGTTACGAACTTCGTGGCAAATTTTCCATTCATAAACATATTTTACTAACTATAGGTGTAATTGAGATTGCGACAATCATAGGTAGTTATCCATATCATATAAGAGAAACTCATCTTCATAGTAACATAACCTAAGAGGAAGTAATTTACCTTGTAGTAAATAATTCAATTTGCAGTTAATTTTTGCTTTATGGGTCAACAATCTATGTTAATATTGGTAACCGCGTGAATGGTAATTGTTACTAATGTCACTTTCCTTTTATTACTAAATTGAATACTAAACCTAATTGTAACAACATTCCTTATTGGGTTCGGTTTGTAAATTACTTTTTCTTTATGTGAATATTATTAAACATAAATTATCACAAAAGTCATAAATTATCTGTTCGGCTACAATTATTGTAATCAATTTTACAAGCATAATGTTGACAAAAGCACCCTAGATTGAGACAACCATGTTGAAAATTAAGGTTACCAATTTCAATTTGTTGAGCACCAGCAACAACACAAGAGAATACAGAAGCTTCCAAAATCAAATTGTGATATTGCATTTTATGTCATCATATCACATTCTATTCTTCGATATTTGACTAAGACCAAGTCAAGAGGTTATTATCCTAGGTCGAAACAAGTTCTCCTATCGAATCACTGTACACTTAGAAGGACTAGATTGATTATACAATAGCAGCTATTTTTATTACTAACAAAATATTTGGAGTTAATATTACCAAGTAAAGATCTTTCAACTTATGAGTACAAATTAACGATTACTGAACATTGGATATTGGTAGGAATAATTTTGTTTTTTCTAGGTGTAATATTTAATGCAAAGATACGAATTCATAGACGGTTTCTTTTTAATTCTTAAGTTACAAACTTTAGTTTATTTTGTAAGAAAAGAATAACAAACTGCATTGTACACCATGAAATATGAGACATTATCTATCTATCTATAAGAAAATAATATTTTGAAGGTTCATGGGTTTTTCACTCAATTTTGCCACTTGGCAATATGTCTAGGGTGCAACAAAATGTGGCCAATAAAAGCCTAGGAAAGAGCAACATAATATTAAATAGGAAAATAGAAAAATGAACAACGCTTCATTTTAAAAATATCAAATAAAAAATCTTACTAAATTAAATTTTAGAAAGTTAAATAAATTAGTCACATAATTAGTAAAAAGTAGATATCAAACAGAAAGCTATTCAAAAGTAAACCTAAAATTAAGCACTACCACGTAAAAAAGTTCGTATGAAATCGATAAATTAACTATATTATTATGAATAATTTAAATGTTAAACAAAAAATCTACCAAATGTAAAATTAAAATTTTATTGATAAAAAAAAATAAACCAATAAAAAAAGTTGCACTCAGCTTGGCGCTGTTATATCAAGCAATAAATAAATCAAGCCCAATCATCCCGTTATCTTATGTAATTTTGAAGATATATGTGTCTGTTTCTTTTTCTAATAACATATATTTTAAAAAGAATACCAGAAATTTGATTAGATCCACGAACCTATTGACCTAAGTATAGGGAGCTTGAGCTTGACATAACAAGATGTTGGAATAAGCTCACTTGACTGGAAATCATATCAGTGGAACTCAGGTAATCATGAAATCGAGCCCGTGTTACTACTGAGTAGCTTGACTCAATTTCACTCCATGTGATTGTACAGTTACATAATGTAGAGAATTAATAGTTGAAGAAAAAGGTGCAGAAAAGTGTATATGTACCCAACCATTTCCAAACAAATTATAAAAATTAATGTTTGATCTCATTTAAAGAAGATTCCAACCGTGCAAGCATAGGTTACTCCGTTGGTATTATATGATGTCTAAAATGCAGTAAATTGTAATGTTCTCTATTGTGAATGAACCGAATCGGTTGTGGTAAAGTGTAATTATTGCAATAGAGGCTTATGTGGTCATATGTGACATGTCATATGCATCTTCTGTATCCATATCTATGAATGAATGGATAAAAACCGCAAGTTGAGAATGGTAGAAAAGCTTGACTCCATATTGATATTAAGCAAAATTTGATCTCCAACATAGCTCAAGATTGACTTGTTGAAGTGTTAAGAAATTATTAACATATAATTTGAGTCAAGTTGATAATTTTACCTTCCGTTTCTCTCTCTATCGGTTACTTCATACAAAATGATCCACCAAATATGTGCCATTCTATACCCAGTATTTTTCTGACAGCATAACTAATCTTCATCATCAGAGTCCTGAACAACTCCATTTTTCCTCATCCTCTTGACTGGGGGAAGAGAATTACCTTTCTCGCCATCAGAACCAGATTCATCTGCAGACAAACGAGAGCCCGACTCCGGAGACATGACATTTTCCTCTCCTCCATCTTCATCAGAAGCATTGCATGATTCGTTTTCGTGTGCTGCAGAACGAGAACAGCCAGGTTCATGGTCAGGATTGTCTTCTTCCCCGACTATACTGGTGGCCTCTATAATTTTAAAATCCCGAGAAGTGCTGCGCTTAGCATGCCTCAGCAAGTTCACTTTAGTGACCTTGCTAAGTCGGATCAAACACTTTTCATAATCTTCTATATGAAAGATCAGCTCGGGGATGCAGCGATTTTCCCTTTTGATCTTTCCCACCATTCTCCTTCTATTAGCGTTTTCTTGCTGTTCCTGCATTTTAAGTCATCACATAAATCACTCAAATACAAAGAAAACATTCAAAAAGAAGAGAAAAAGAAATGCAAATGATGACTGGAGCCTGAAACTGGATAGGGTGGCAATACAAAGAGTACTCACCTTCTGCATTTCAGCCACAAAATTATAAAGTTGAAAAGTGAGATGCTTGCAAGTTAATTCAACAAGTTTCTGAAATCTATTGCTTGGCAGAAGTTGCTTGGATCTTCTAGGGGCAATCTGAAGTTTTGTTATTTGAGCCAATTGCTTGTACAATCTTGTAACCATTCTGAGAAAATGATCTGCTTGAGGGTCTGCACACATTTATCACAGCAAAAGAACAAAGTAAATAAAAAAACTTGGTACAACTTTTAACACCACCTCCCCCCCCACAAAAAAAAAGTGCGATCTTACCCTTCAAGGTCATCAGAGCAAATGATGATAGTACTCTCACTACAGATTCAGACCTGGAGAACAGATTGTCCTCTAGTACCAATTTAACATCAAGAGTAAGTTCTCCTTCATTCGTTTTATTTCTATTTTGAGAGGAGAGAGAAAGTTCCTTCAGTTTTCTAATGGCCCAATCCACATCACATATAACTGCTTCAACTGATTGCAGAATGCAAATAATTACTGCAATGCTGGTGTCTTTGTCGACAACAGGATATAATTCAGACGTCACAACGGGATCATCACTTGCTGACCCTGTAACTTTGCACAACTCTATAGCCACATCTTGAGCAAAGATCAAATCATCAGGAGGCGAGCTTAGTTGGAAGGCTAGTAATACCAGACTCCTAACAACCTTGGAATCTTTGATTCCATTGCTTTTGCAGATCTGTGTAGCCCAGGATCCATGAGAGTTTCTCAGTTGGCAGGGCAACTTGTTAGTAATCATCAACATAATATCACCAAGGACCTGAAAAGAACATACTGCCAAAGCTTAAAAAAACCAGCACATGAAATCAGCAAAAGACTTATGAAAGAGAGAATTTGCTTTTTACCTCAGCCTCACGAAAGGATGAAATTGCAAGAAGCTCGGATAACAGAGGCTTCAGGATCTTCACCACGAATATCTCAATGTTCTTTATTTTTGGATCATTAATCACATAGGTTACATTTTCACCATCAAAACCATACTCAGTTATGCAGACTGACACCGAATCTTCAAGCAGCTGGGCAAAATGAGGGCCCTGCAAATAAATCATTAACATATCCTTAAGGCAGATAAGTGCTTGATGGAGATTATCTCTTTGACCTTCAATCCTGCTTTTGTTCTTTTCATTTGGAACACTCGATTGGACTGACTTAAGGAGAAGTATCAGCTTCAGCAATTGGGGTCCCAGAATCTTAATGTCACCATAGATTAAAGTCTTAAAGGGATCATCCCTCACTAAAACAGGGCAAGACCTGATGTGACAAAGCAGAATATTCAAGACAAAAGATATAATGTTTGAGCAGCTTGCGTTCTTGTTGAAGGATGATTGGCCAAGACTCTGGGAGGTTGCAATAGCATTAGAAAATTTAGCATTGTATAACCCTATTGTAGTTTGCAGTAATTGATTAATTGTTGAAGTTGCCAAGAGAGGCATCTGTTCTTGAATCAAGGTGGTGCACCCAGAATCAGTATGGTCAGGAATATCAATTGCAGTAGTTCGCACATTTGCCTTTCTTAGTCCATTGATCTGCCTTGGTTTGCCTATATGTTTCTCCACCAAGTGATGGAATTCAACCAAGTCAATTAGCTCCTTTTCAAGTTCTACCCTCTTATCACCAGTTGCTTTCTCCAATTCAGTGGCTATGGTGTTGAGCACCACCTCTGTTATACCCAGTAAAATTATGGTGCAGTTTTTGGTTCTCTCTTTCTCAGAGGACCCTGAGCCTGAGTCAGCTCTCTGACCAAGAAGGACTGATCTGACAAGAAAATGAACATGTTGAGAAATATTGTGAGTAATAAGGGTAAAATAGTAACTTAGTTATGAGTAGGGTTGCGCACATATATATATATTTGTAACCCTTTTTCATTTTGATTAATCAGAAAACAATTATCATTCACATGGTATCAGAGCCGCACTTTAACAAAATAAAAATAAAAACCCTAGCAGCCAGATTACCGAAGACCACTGTTCCGTCACCGGAAAAGTCCGCGCCTCCGGCATCGTAGATCAGTGACCCTAGCTGTTATCGTTCAAGTCCCGCCTTGGGAAGGCATCGATCAGCCTTGTGATTGCTGCTCGATTCCCCATCATCGCAAATCCTTCTGTCAAACCTTGCTGATCAGTTCCATTTGAGAGTCCTCCGATGAAAATCTTAGAAGACGACATGCATCTTATGGTCTGGCCATGATGATGATCTTTGTGAACGACTTCCTCTGCTAAAACCCTATTTCGATTTTGCTGCCTCGTGTGGCTTGTGTGAAGGGAATCGAGGCCCTATCCATGCGCGTGAAGATCTATGGAGTATTGATCGGGTCGGGCTGAGTTTCGGAGGAAGCTGGGCGCTTGATATATCATCCCCGATCGTTGTCGTGGAGATCGGAGTTTTGATGTCTGTCGAGCTCGACGCTCCAACTTGAGGATAAGTGCGGAGGGCATCGATTCCGAGCGCTGCCCACATCAATTTCCTCCACAAGGAGCGCGTGACTGGAGGAACTGAGTTTGTCGTCGGTACTCCTGCTTTGGATATTTTATTTCAAGTTCGCATTTGTGATATGAGGATTTATTCGGTGGGTCCGGTGTCATGGTTTCTATGGTCATGGTGGTGATGTTATGGTTTTACCCGATAAGGACAAGTGTAAATTTCTCCTTTGCTTTATTGAGGTTTGGATGCGCGGGGGACTCGGGTCTACTGTGTGAAAGCTGAATATTCTAGCTGCTGGACATGATGGGATTTTTTTTTGATGGTAGACAGTAACCTACTTTGTTATGTACTGCACAAAATTTTAGAAGTGGCCATTGTGGATAATAGATTTGCTAGTTATTACAGAGGATAGAGTTGCTTTTCCGCACTTGAAAGTGATTTGCATTGATAAGTACACTGGTGCTTTGGCGATCGTATGCTGATTCGGTTGAAGCCTTTCTGTTTGAAATTTTTTGTGTGTATTTGATTGAATTATTGGAATTAAGTATCAGCAACTGTGAAGTTCATTTCTTGGGCTCAATCATTCTTTATTCACTAATGGCGACCAATGGATCGACGTCTGGATCTCCTTTTGGTCATTTTCAATTAACATCTGTCAAGTTAGATGGAACTAATTATCCATCTTGGTCTAAAGCGGTTGAGGTCTATCTTACCGCCACCAGACAACTAGACTATCTCACGTCTACAATACCATCTGACACGAGTAAAGTTGCCGATTGGATTGCGGGAGATGCGATGATTCGGACCCTATTGTGGAATAGCATGGACCCTAAGGTCAGTCCTCACTTTATTCAATGTGACTAAGCTAAAGCAGTTTGGGATAAGTGTGCATTACTCTATTCGGGGAAAAATAACATGATGCGAGTATGTGACACGTGGGAAAAGTTATTTGATATTCAACGTGGAGATCAATCCTTGTCTGATCATTATGCTCGGTTCACCACTCTCTGTCAACGATTGGATACTTATCTTCCTGACTCGAACGATCCAAATGTTTTGGCTAAACGCCAAGAGGATTTGAGGGTAATATTATATCTCAAGTCATTGGGGCCTGGGTATTCATCTCTTCGTCAGCATATTACATCTCAGAGTTCTCTTCCCACAGTAGATGAAGTCTTCTCCCAGGCTCTCCGTTCTACAATTCCTGAGAAGAGTTCATCCACGCCGGCAATGGAGATTAGTGCTATGCTTTCTCGTGGTTCTAGTGGACGTGGAGCTCGAGGTCGTGGTTATCGAGGTCGTGGACGCGGTGTTGTTCATGGTGGAAGTCGTGGAGGCCATGAAGGGGCAGTTGGGACTCGTGGTACCATCAATTCTGGGAATAGTCGTGGTTCCCGTTATTGCCATCATTGTCAAAGAGCTGGACATACAGAAGCTTATTGCTATACACTTCACCCGAGCTCAAACCACCTATTGCCGCATATGCGAAGTTGAGGATTCTCTTGGTCCTCCCTCTATGGCTACACCAAGTTCAACTCAAGGTCTTAAGACAGGCGATTCAGTTACATTAACACGTGCTGAGTATGATACATTGGTTCGCTCCCAACAAGTGACAGGATCTTCAGCTCCTACTGCTACTCTGGCACAAACCTCTAAAGGTAGTTCATCATGTTTGTTGTCTGCATCATCTGATTCTTGGGTTATAGACTCTGGAGCTACCAATCACATGACTGGTAACTCTAACTTACCGTCTTCTTTTCACTCTACATCTCCTTCATTATCGAATTCAGTTACATTAGCAAATGGTTCACAGTCTCAAGTTACTGGTATGGGAGTTGCTCATTTGAGTCCCTCTCTTTCTTTGTCATCTGTCCTTCACCTATCAAAATCTCCTTATAATTTGATTTTGTTAGTTCTTTGACCAAAGAACTAAATTGTTCTGTGACCTTTTACTCTTCCCGTTGTATTTTTCAGGATCTCGAGGACCGGACAGATGATTGGTGGGGGACATGAATCCAATGGCCCGTACTACCTTGATAAGAAGGTGTTAGGCGCCGTAGCCGGTGAAACAGACATCGACTGATGTATATCGAATGCATTGTCGTGCTGGTCATCCACCACCAAACCTACTTCGACGTTTATTTCCTGAGTCTAAGTTTGTGAGTTCCTTTCAGTGTGAAGCTTGTCAGTTTGGTAAACATCATAGAGCTTCTTTTCCTTCCCGTATTCAAAATCGTGTGTCTAGTCCATTTGAGTTGGTTCACTCAGATGTATGGGGTCCATGTCGTGTGTCTGATGTCTCTGGATTCAGGTATTTTGTTACATTCGTGGATGATTTTTTCCGAATGACTTGGTTATTCTTAATAAAGGATCGTACCGAGATTTTTCATTGTTTTCAATTGTTCTATTTCGAAGTGTTGAATCAATATAATATCTCTCATCAAACATTTACGGTCGATAATGCTAGAGAATATCTTGCTACAACTCGGTTTCCAGCCCTTTTCGGAATCTCATGGTATTATTCATCGACGTCCCGCTCATACACTCCACAACAAAATGGCGTAGCTGAGCGTAAAAATCGCCATCTTCTTGATGTCGCCCGCTGCCTCATGTTTCATATGCATCTACCTAAACATTTTTGGGGCCATGCTGTTCTTACGGCATGTTATTTAATTAATAGGCTTCCAACTTCTGTTCTTCAAGGGAAGACACCATTCTCAATTTTACATCCAAATCGTCCTCTCTTTTACTTACCTCTTCGAGTCTTTGGGTGTGTTTGCTTTGTACATAGTCTTACTCCAGGTCTTGATAAATTGGATCCTCGTGCTGAAAAATGTGTCTTTGTGGGATACTCTTGAACTCAAAAGGGATACAAATGTTATAGTCCTACTCGTCGTCGTATGTTCGTGTCTACATATGTGACGTTCTTTGAAGATCAGTCATATTTTTCCTCTCGAATGTTCCACGGACACCTGGTGATAGTGATGATTGTGTACTACCAATGCTTCCACTTGCCTTCCATCTCTCCGGCTACCTCCGAAAATTTCAGTTTGCTGACCGCACCTATCATTGACGACGTACGGTTCCAACTATGACAAGACAGCCTTCATCGCACTGATTCATCCGTTCCCCCATCAGTTGCAGTGCCAGCCTCTGATCCTGATCCGCCCATTGCTTCTCGAAAAGGTACACGTTCTTGTGTTGGTCGTCCTGTTGATCGTTATTCTGGTCTTTCTGATTGTGTTAGTACGCACCATCCTATTTCCAATTTTTTTGTCCTATGATCGTTTATCTCCTACCTTCTCTGCCTTTGTCTCGTCGTTGTCTTCTATTTCGTGCCTAGCAAAGTGTTGCTGAAGCTCTTGCTCATCCGGGATGACGTCGTGTCATGGAAGATGAAATGAAGGCACTAATTGAGAACAAAACTTGGCAGCTTACTTCTTACTTACCTCGATAAGCAACCCGTTGGTTGTCGTTGGGTTTTCACCGTTAAAGTTCACCCGGATGGTACTCTTGATCGATTGAAGGCACGATTAGTTGCGAAGGGGTATACTCAAACTTATGGTGTCGACTATAATGACACCTTCTCTCCCGTGGCCAAAATTCCCTCTGTCCGTGTCTTCATTTCATTGGCTGTGCAATTTGGCTGGATCCTTCATCAATTGGATGTCAAAAATGCTTTTTTACATGGTGATCTGGCTGAGGAGGTCTACATGGAGCAACCACCTGGGTTTATTGCTCAAGGGGAGAATGTGGTATGTCGTTTACACAAAGCTTTGTATGGACTTAAACAATCTCCTCGTGCTTGGTTTGGTAGATTTAGTGATGCGGTTATCAACTTTGGATTAAAGCGGTGTCGTAGATCATTCGGTTTTCAGCTCGTGTGTCTTCGATCGGTTGTATCCTTCTAGTTGTATATGTGGATGATATCATCATTGCGCGGCAAGTGATTCAGGTGGTATTCAAAAACTTAAACAATTTCTACATAAAGAATTCAGTACTAAAGATCTGGGACGTCTTCGATATTTTCTTGGCATTGAAGTATCCTATTCACATGCTGGTATCAATTTATCGCAACGAAAATATGTATTGGACATCCTTGGCGAGGTTGGATTTCTTGGAGTAAAGCATCGATACCCCTATGGATCCCAATATGAAACTTGATGCAGAACATGGAGAATTATTACATGATCCAGCAAAGTATCGAAGATTGGTTGGTAAGTTAAACTATCTTACTATTACAAGACCTGATATATCCTTCGCGGTTAATGTAGTAAGTCAGTTTATGAGTTCTCCTCGTACCACTCATTGGGATGCTGTACTACGGATCGTCAAATATTTGAAGGGAGCGCCAGGTAAAGGACTACAGTTCAAGAATTATGGCCATCTAAACACTACAGGCTTTTCTGATGCCGACTGGGCTGGATGTCCTGTGGATAGGAGATCTACTTCAGGCTATTGTGTGTTTCTTGGGGGTAATTTAGTTGCATGGAAAAGCAAGAAACAACATGTAGTTTCCCGATCAAGCGCTGAAGCTGAATATCGTGCTATGGCACATGTGACAAGTGAATTACTATGGTTGAGAATGTTACTATTAGAGATTGGAATGTCACCGTCAAATCCATCAGTGTTGTATTGTGATAATCAATCCGCTATTCATATTGCATCTAATCCAGTCTTCCACGAGCGAACTAAGCACATTGAGGTTGATTGTCATTTTGTGCGAGAAAAAGTTCGAAAGGTGACTTTATTC
Source organism: Eucalyptus curtisii (assembly GCA_017140595.1). Lineage (NCBI taxonomy): Eukaryota > Viridiplantae > Streptophyta > Magnoliopsida > Myrtales > Myrtaceae > Eucalyptus > Eucalyptus curtisii. The sequence goes on along the minus strand of CM029495.1, from coordinate 13,699,666 downwards.
TTCAACACACAAAGTCGGAGGATCAACTCTGAGACATTTTTACGAAGTCTTTACGGGGAATAGAGTGAGCGTCTTATGTAACAAGTTGGGATTATTTGATATCTATATCCCAACTTGAGGGGGAGTGTTGAGAAATATTGTGAGTAATAAGGGTAAAATAGTAACTTAGTTATGAGTAGGGTTGTGCACATATATATATTTGTAACCCTTTTTCATTTTGATTAATCAGAAAACAATTATCATTCACAGAACACATAGTTATGAAAATGCAAAGTTCTTCCACCCGAAAACACATGCAAAAGGTATGTGTGGCAATATCGATAGAAGAATCTTTTTCACTATTTTTGCCTAGACTCTAAAAGTACAAGTAACCCCTTGTGGAGATTTCAAATCAGGGTCGCAAAATTCAGAAGTTCCATGAGCTCCAATGATGAACTGAAATAAGGGTTTAACAAAGAATTAAAAAACATACCAAATAAAGCTGGAACAGTGATAAATCAATCTCTAGGGTTTAGGAAACCAAGATAAATTGGAAGCATAATCCATAGAAATGAATGTGAGAAAACACAGCGTACAGTAGGTTTTAGGAAATATTGATAAGCAACCCCAGAATCTCACCCCTTAATCTAGCTTAAGATCTCTTAATCTCAGCAATTGAGCGTCACTAAACAGTCACATGTCGGTCACCACCTCTTAACCTGTAGAAGACAATCGAATACTGATATTAAACAAAGAAACAGAAAAGTCATATAAGACAAACCCATAACAACTAAAAATTGATTAACCTGATTAAAATTCAACTTACTCAATGTTGCTGCATCATTAAACCTAATAAACAAATTCAATCTTGACCAGGTCTCAATTCGCTAGAAACTTTTTAGCATTCAAATTCTTATTGATCTCATGATCACTACAACTGTAGTGCCATTAAGTTATTGAAATGATAGAATCTCAAGTTCACTACGACTATACTGGCATTAAGTGGTTGAATTCCATTTTTGGTAAGTGATCTTCATTCACCAAGTTTCAAATATAGGAGGACTAAACCTGCTACAAGCCCTATGTAAACCACCCTATGCTGTCATTAACATCAATATGAATGTGGAGGGCTACTCCCACCAGAAACCCAAGGACAAGTAAACAAAGATATCTCGCAATTTGAGTAGGACAATAGCTGCTAAGGTTGATAATATTATATCTGAGATTTTAAATTATATACTTGACTTCATTCCAAAATAAGAAAGCATTTAGGCCTCTTTTGAGCATATAGGTTTCTTAAATGATACTCTCATTTTCGCAAAGGCTAATTTAAGGACATGAGCTCCTCCATATCTGCTAAGTAGCTGAAGCCACTAATCAGCAAATTGGAATAAATAGCTCCCAAAAGCATGCTTACATAGTTAGGATCCCACCTTCTCAGTCTCCAATCTCATGAGTTTAAACATTTTGATCCCAGTTAGGATTCCAAATTTAAAAGCGAGGATAAATCACACTTCTACCAACAACTGGGGACCAAAATGTAAAGCTTCCCTGTATATGCAACGTGGTTAATTAAGTAGACCTTTAGCAAACCCAAAAACTATGACCACCAAATTTCATTGGTGGCTGCACTCTCACTCTACCAGCAGTAGGTCCATTAACACCAGAACATCATCACATCCAATACTCAAACTATCCCAATATCAAAACCTTCATCACCTCAACCACTCCAAACCACGAACATCATCACAACGCACTACTACAAGACTCCACTCTACAACAACACTAACACCAAGACGCTAGCCTGCACCATCATATTCCCCTTATCACCACCGGTTTTCCAATTCCACTACAGGACTCCAACACATCTAACATTATAACCATCCATCACGATGTTGTCTGGATCCATTGCAATATCCAATACCATCACTGCACTACCCCTACACTTGTCAGCTTGCTACCTTTAATACACCATGAATACTGCCATCCCACAACCTCCATCACCAGTCTCTCCGTCAATCCAACTCCATCACAACATCTATAGTGAAACAAAGTTCCATCACAATGATCATTACCAGAACATCACCATGACCAACATCATTGCCTCAACCACACCACCACAATGTTATCTCATAGGGTAGAGGTGATGGTAGATATGGCGGATGTGATGGTAGCATGGAGGATGTCAAACCGACAGCAGGCATACCAACAATAGAGTGGCCATGCAAATGGTGGCAATGCTGAATCAGTGGCATGTTGATCCGGTGGGAGAGAGGTAGAGTACTGGAGGTAGTGAAATGGATTTTGAAGTGGAGTAACAGTAGTTGTTGCGATGGCTATGAAGAGATGGAGATGGAGATGGAGATGCTAACAGTGGTTGTGATGATCATTATTACTTAAGAATACTGGATGAGTTGGTAATGCAATAACAATCACGATACTGGCCGTGGAATTGGAGGTGGAAGTGTAGCGGCAGTGGTGGCATAGGTCGTAATGGTGGGATCATGTGATGGTGATGACTGATGGCAGTATATCCTCTCCATTATAAACTGCAGCAAAAACAGCACTTAATCCAAGTGAATTGATCAAGTGGGCGTTGGCAGGGTTTAGCTTAAGGTTGATTGATTATGGATCATGTATGATCCATGAATCATGAAGCCGAAAATAGAAGTCGAGTGGGTTATTTAGGTGAACCCAGCATGCAATGCGCACACCCCTGCACTAATGCATCCATTTTCCACCTCTACTCAAAGGGCACCTAAGAATTTTGAGCTCCTCAAATCCTCCTAAGATGTGTATTGAAACTTTTACAATATCTGCCTTGCTTCATGCAAGCTTCAAACACTGAAATAGTCCAATAATGAAGAACTTACCAACCTTCCAATTTTTCAGCTCTTAAAAGCTTCCGGATCTTCAGTAATGCTGTGGAGAATGAATCCCAGGACAATCTTCTTCCAATCTGCAGTAACTTCATTAATTAACATCTCCCTTGTTGACATTGCTGCCATACACTTAGCAGCTCCAGTCATCAGTAAAAATACCTCATCTTGGGAAAGGGAAAACCCAAAACACGTCCATGAAGCATCTGAAGAATTTTCAGATCGACCATCCGGTTGAAGGAGAAGAATCCATGATACGCAAGATAGTAGACTATCCAGAGGCTCCTCAATGACAACTTTGCCATTCTCCAAGCCAACACAAGAGGTTAATTCAAGTTGACCATCAGCGTCCTGCAAAATGTGTTTAGTATGAGAGAGAGAGAGAGAGAGCACATTATCACAGATTAGCAAGAATCTGACTTAAAAAAGATAGGAGCTCAACAAGGATTAGGAACATTGCATGGTAAGGATAACCGCTTAAGAATTTGAACTAAAATAGATGCATTCTATTGAAAAGGGAAAAGATGCTCTTCACAAGTTGAATTAAGCTTTTAAAGTTCAGATACATTGTCATCCATTTAGAGTATAAAGAGTTGCTGGAAATGCCTCTGCCAACAGAATCCTAAACTATGTCATTAAGAACACAGAACAGTAATAAGTACCTAGGCACAAGTTCCAATTAGATAGGAACTCCACAAATTGTGCCATGCACCATTGTTATCAAAACTAATAAGTGCAGTTTTACTAGTTATAGAATCAGTCCACAACAAAAGACAAAATCAAGCTTCACAGAAAAGGCCAAACAACTAAGCTTGATGCCACTTCTGCAGTATAATATGTTAAAGGCAATATATTGATGAACTCCCAGAAAACTTCCTCAAGAAACTTTACAAATTTATGCAAACCTAGAAGCTACTTCTGGAAAGGACATGCATTAGTGCATTTTCAAGAGATTATGCAGGCTAAAGATTGAAAAGAATCATGAAACTCAATGAAGTAGGTCACTTGAACAGGTTTGACTTTGACACTTTCAGCACTATACTCAGGCCCATAATTTAAGCAAACTCAATTTCACGTTCCAAGATAAATTAGACACTGATACCTCTTTATAAAAGCGTAGGAAATGAGGCAAGACAAGATCAAGGACCGGCCTAGCAATTGATGGGTCCACTAGGACAAGCTTTACAAGTCCAGAGTACATGACTCTTTTACTTTTGCCTGAGCACAGCAACCCAACTTTAGTTAAAAGTGTAATCACAGGACAAATGAACCGGAAAAGAAAGTAAATAACTCTTAAAAAAGCAAAGAAGATTAGCCAACACCTGCTGATAAAGGCATCTCTGGAGCAAACCAATCAGCTCTTGGTAGAGAGTTCCACTCATACAGCCAAATGCCTCAGCTTGCTAGCTGCAACTGGCTTGGCTTGATGAATCTTGAAAGGGAAGACTATCATTAAATTGTTTATCTACCAAGATGAGATCAAAAATGGCATTCGTTGCTGCAAGAAGGATTGTATCTTCTCGTCTAAACATGGCTTTGCGAATAACTAAAATCATATAATCCTGCAACAGAGAACTATATATCTTCAGCACTTATATCTCATTTTTGGAAAACAATGCTAGCTTATTGAAGATAAATTATGAACTAGCAATGAGACCTAAACACAGGTTGTATATTGATTAGTCGCTCAATATTTTGAGAATCTACGAATTAAAGTTGAGAAAATAGTATCATCATCAGCCATTGCTCAGGTCAGCCTAACAATGGCGTCAGTTATGATCTTGATCCATATTTATGACACATCTTTCCGTTCTCACATATGATCTTCAAACAAAATTTTTTCTCCTGCTTTCTCAATACAACTAAAGGACACTAGTTTCCAAAGAGAAAATGGAAGTATCGCATACCAGAATATCTCTACTGATTTTGATCAGTGGCAACAGTGAAGCAACAAGACGAGATGCAACCTTGCCATCCATATAAGTGAAATAATCTAACAACTCCTTCAGCCGAGACACATGCCCCTTGATAGCATACGGATAATTCCGAATCAGTTGAGCAAGCAGTCTGAAATTGAAAATTTAATCACCATTCCGGAAAATTTTAGAAATAGCTATTACTATTTTGTGGCTGTTACCTAACAATTGACATGCTCTGCTCAGGCTTCATGGAAAGGATCCGGACTTTGCTTTGCTCAATTATCTAATAAATAAACAAATTGGTTTCAATTAATTGTAGTCATAGTGATATGAAAATGTGCTGCGGCATGAAGACCATCATAACGATACAGGAAATATTCAGTCACGAGGTGCACCTGTACTCATTCAGCACATGTGATGCAAGACTAACATCAAACAAATCAAGCATAACAACAATCTATAAAAGAGTAAAAAGAAAGTTACAGCAATTGCACTTCATGACAACTAAACATAATGATTTATATGCAACAGACAGTCCTCTGTTCTTGGACCATAAGCAATTCACTGAGCTTCACGCATCCCAAAAAATTGTGAGAGTAAATGTAAATCTAAAGCTCTTGGATCTAACAACCACCTAAAAGAGTATAGCTCAACCGATACAGCAATTAGTACCTAAGCAGCATTGGCAGATTACAGATGTTGGAGGGAACTAGGATAACAGTACCTCTGCTTCATGAAATTATGAGGACAACCTCAGGCAAATCTATGTATATTGCCATGTCCCAACACACTAGAGTAGGAAAACAACTCTCAAGAAGTACAAATATTACGAATTGACATGAGGGAAAGAACAAACAAATCGGGAAAGGATAAGCTCCACCATTCCATTCTTGCAGGACTTATTTCCAGTTCAAATCATAGATTTGAGGACTATATAATGGAAATCATCTGCACCATCCCACACAAGATTAAAAACTCAAAATATCTCCTGGCTGCACAATTGAGGATATTATTCTAGAGTAAACATTGTCTGCTAATACAAACTATAAATTAGGCAAGTCGATCCATGTGTTTTCTTGCATACCACATGGAACCAATTGCCTCCATCACACTGAATGAAATTCAAGAGGCGAACAACAAGATTGCAATGAAGAGACAATATCAGCATTTACTAAACAAGATATACATATGCCTCTACATCCACAACTTTTCTGCTTATTACGAAGCCTTCTTGCATAGTGGACCTGTGCACTTGGAGAAAGTTACAGATGCCTAAGCTACATTTACTGTGCATTGAATACTTAAAATGTAATTTGCATGTGTAACCTTTTGTTGAGCACTACCAACTTGATCTACCATCTTAAATAGTTGGATGAAGGTAACCTTTTTTAATTTAAATACCATAACATTCCCGCACGGACTAGGTAGGGATTCAAGCTAATACTAAAGGTAAAGACTCAGTTTCACTATGGTGCCAAGATGTTGCCTTGACCAAGCCACTACCTATGAGCTGCCAGCTCGTTCTTTCTACAAGCAAGTGGTCCAGCCATAGTAGTCTCCTCCAACTTCTTGGGAGCTTACCTGTGTCCTGCTCCATTTCACTCCCTGACAGGATCTTTTTCACCCGTCCCCCATGGTACTACTTCACTGTTGATGACCCATGAGTATTTAGCCTTGCAATGTCATGAAGGCTCGTGAGGGGCTTAGATAGATTTCAAACAGAACTTGTCTTACAATGACAGTGTATAAAATTTTGTGGAACCAATGCCAACTTGATCTAAATCTTAAGCTATCACATGAATGTTTATTTTAACATTCAACCGTTAAAATGACTTTGTTTAATTTCTTGTGATGTGTGAAATTAATATACTTTCCTCACCTTCAAGATCTTGAAAAGTGCTGTTAGAGTTAGGTTTGGCTTTGAATTTCCAGCCAAATGAAGATAACTAACTTAAATTTTAAAAAAATGGTGAAAGGGTGTAAGATGACTTAAATAATGTGGTTCGTAAGATTCAAGAATGGAGATGTTCAGAATTTAAAAAAGAAACTGTTTTCAAACTCTAAAAGTTCAAGAAAAAGCCAAATGTTAAAAGTAAAAGCCCTACCCTGATACTTCTATATTTATCAGTGCTGAAATAGAGTCCTAAAGGCACTGGTTAAGCCACACGTATATAGTTGTTTCAAGACATTGAAGACCAATAGAGTGCAATAGTTTCACACAAGAGTAGACACCTAGCATACAAACTTGCTTTCTATATTTTCAAAGCATATTCAATGTAATTTTACCAGCTCCCTAAGGGTACTTACTAAATATCGTTTAGGTATAGACAGATAGAGATATATGGAGAGGGAGTGTGTGAGAGAGAGAGCCCTAGGTGCACATACTAAAAATCCTGTATGTATAGAGAGATAGACATATGTGGAGATGGGGTGAGAGAGAAAGAGATGCATCAATGAATAAGAATTAGCACAGTATCACTAATTTTGCCCAATCATGGAGCCAAAGTTTCCAGCATGCTTTGTGACACTTGTTCGCACAACACAAATTCCATCCAAACCCTGAAGAGGCTCTCATGCCATAAACCATGTTAGGCTGACAAACGCAGCAAAACTATCCACGTCCAGTGAAAGAACTTTCAGTACAGTAAGATTGCAAAAAATTTAGGTATATATGTAATTACAATATGCTATTACAAATCCATATGCAAACTTTACTTTTAGACTAATGCTAGGACACTAAGCCTGATTTACCAAATTGATAAACTAAGTATCATGGCAAACTTTTCTTGAATGTTGAGTAATGGCCACTTGTTTAAAGGCCAATATACAATCTGCCAAATCATATGGCATATATTAATATCCTAGTCTTAGTATACCTCCACACAGCAGTTTATCATTTTTATATGAACCATAATATTTTGAATCATTAAGGTTATCTACTTATATGATCAAACCAACCTCACTTCTGGCCATGTCATGAGCTTCAAATAAATTTTTCAGCATTTGTATAGCAAGCTCCTCGATACATGATGAACCATCAGAGTAGCAAAATTTCTTTTGATTTCCCAGTTGCACCGACTCTAGTAAAAGGAAAGCAAGCTGCAAAAAGCTTGGCACCATATGCTCCCGCCCACAGTTAGTCTCGTTTACCTTGATGACACAGGTAAATCGTGTCATGTATCCATGAAAAAATAATAAGCACCATGGCCACCATAAACTGAGTTAAGATATAACAAGAGGAGAAGAATTTACTGCTCTAATAACAGCCTTCTCACTAATTGGAACCCTTGCAAAAATTCCTCTCCCATCTCATGCTGGAGCCATTTGCAATCTCTGAAAAGGAAAAGGTTCAAAATTTAATAATGAGAGAGGAATAAAACTTTCTACAGGGAAGAGCAGTACTTCTGCAGCACCACAAGTGACCACATAGAGGGATGCACGAAGCTTAGCAAATTACTTATAGTCCAAGAATGGAGGACTGTCTGTTGCATATAAATCGTTTTGTTTAATTGTCATAAAGTGTGAGTGCTGCTTGGTTTTTTTACTCTCTTATAGATTCTTGTTATGCTTGATTTGTTTGATGCAGTCTTGCATCACATGTGCTGGATGAGTACATGTGCACTTGCTTGTGACTGAATGTTTCATGTATTTTTATAATGGTCTTCATGCTGCAGCACATTTTTATATCAATATGACTTAAATTAAACGAAACCAATTCGTGTGCAAAGCAAAGTCCAGATCCTTTCCGTGAAGCCAGACCAGAGCATGTCAATTATTAGGTAACAGCCACAAAATAGTTATGGATATTTCTAAAATTTTCTGGAATGGTGATTCAATTTTCATTTTCAGACTGTTTGGTTACCCGATTTGAAATTATCTGTATGCTATCAAGGAGCATGTGTCTTGGCTGAGGGAGTTTTTAGATTATTTAACTTATATGGATGGCAAGGTTGCATCTTGTCTTGTTGCTTCACGGTGACCACCGATCAAAATCATTTGACATATTCTGGTATTTGATGCTTCCATGTTTCTCGTTTGAAAATAGCATGCTATTTTTGTCCTGAGAAATCAGGAGAGATTTTTCATGAAATTTTGTTTGAAGATCGTTTTCTGAGAAAGGAAAGATGTGTCATAAATATGTATCAAGATCATTAGGACCTTAAGAACTGACTATTTTCTTAAGAAATTTTGTTAGGCTGACCTGAGCAATGGTTGATGATGATACTATTTTCTCCACATTAATTTGTAGATTCTCAAAATATTCAGCAACTAATTGATATACAACCTGCCTTTGGATCTCAGAGTAAATTCATAATTTTTTTGATAAGCTATGCATTGTTTTCCAAAAATGAGGTGGAAGTGCTCAAATTATATGCTTCTCCTTTGCAGGATTATAGGTTTTCAGTTAATCATAGAGCCATGTTTAGACAAGTAGATAAAATCCTTCTTGCAGCAACAAATGCCATTTTTGATTTCATCTTGTTAGATACACAATCTAATGACAGTCTACCCCTTCAAGATTCATCAAGCCAAGCCAATTGCAGCCAGCAAGCTGATGCGTTCAGCTGCATGGATGGACCTCTCTGCCAAGAGCTGATTGGTTTGCTCTACAGATGCCTTTATCAGCAGGTGTTTGCTTTATCAGCAGGTGTTTGCTTTTGAAATTATCCTCCTTGGTTTTTTGAGAGATATCTACTTTCTTTTCCGGTTCATTTGTCCTTGACTGCACTTTTAACTAAAGTTGGATTGCAGTGTTGAGGCAGAAGTAAAAAGAGTCATGTACTCTGGACTTGTAAAGTCCCACTGGACTGATCAATTGCTAGGCCGGTCCCTGATTTTCTCTTGCCTCATTGCGTACCATTTCATTAAAAGGTACCAGTGTTTAATTTTTCTCAGAACGTGAAATTTTCTTAAATTATTATGGGCCTGAGTATAGTGCTGAAAGTCTCAGAGTCAAACCTATTGAATTGACCTCCTTTATTAAGTTCATGATTCTTTTCAATCTTTAGCCTGCATGATCTGTTGAAAATGCGCTAATGCATGTCCTTGCTAGAAGTAGCTTTTGGTTTGCACGAATTTATAAGTTGCTTGAGGAAATTTTCTAGGAGTTTAGCAATATATATTGCCTAGAACATATTATACTGCAGAAGTGGCATCAAGATTTGTTGTTTGGCTTTTTCTGTGAAGCTTGATTTTGCCATTTGTGTTGGGCTGATTCTATAGCTGATAAAACTGCGCCTATTAGTTTTGATAACAATGGTGCATAGCACAATTTGTGAAGTTCCTATCTAATTGGAATTTGTACCTACTTGAACCTTGATTTTATTATGGTGCCTATGACTGTTTTATGTTCCTCTTGACATAGTCTAAGATGCTGTTGGCAGAGGCATTTCCAGCAATTGTTTATGCTCTAAATGGATGATTTTACAGAATCTATCATGTAATGATCTAAAAATCTTTCGAGACAACGTATCTTGACTTCAAAAGCTTTATTCAACGTTTGAAGAGCATCTTTTCCTTTTCCCATAGAATGCATCTATTTTTGTTTAAACTCTTAAGCAGTTATTCTCACCATACAATGTTCGTAATCCTTGTTGAACTCCTATCTTTTTTTGTGTCAGATTCTTGCTAATCTGTGATAATGCGCTCTCTGTCTCTCTCACATACTAAGTACTTCTTTTATGTCAACTTGAATTAATTTCCTATGTTGGCTTGGAGAATGGCAAAGTTGTCATTAAGGAGCCTTTGGATAATGGCAAAGTTGTCATTAAGGAGCCTTTGGATAGTCTACTATCTTGTTACATAAATATTCCGTGTGGACTCCCAGAAGGTGGGAGGTTTGAATCCCCACTTTCTAAGAAGTTGGGGTGGGACGATTTAACTTCAGGTGTGGGTTTCGACTTTTACGCCTGACAATGAGGCATGAGAAAAGTTTGAAACTAAGAATTAGAGTAAGATCGACAAAAAAAAATCATATTAATACTAATGGACTAGTGGCATCTTTTTTATTTCTTAGGTTAAATGAGATGATAGTAATTTATTTATTTGTTTGGAAATGGTTGGGTACATAATACACTTTTTGGAACCTTTACTTGAGGTTGACTAAGTGAGCTTATTCGAACATTTTGCTAGTTCAAGTTCAAGCTCGCTATACTCGAGGCAATAGCTCCGTGAACCTAGTCAAATTTCTGGTATTCTTTTTAAAATGTATGTTATTAGCAAAAGAAATAGACACATATATTCAAAATTACATGACGTAAGTGCATGACTGGGCTTGAATCAATATATTGCTTGATATGACAGTGAGCTCCTTGCTTGATATGACAGCGAGGAGCTGAATGCAACCTTTTTTATTAGTTCATATTTTTAATCATTATCTTATGCCAACTTTTTATAGGTAATGCTGCTTTTTTTTTTTTAAATTTTAATTTTACTTTTAGTAATTTTTTTGTATAACGTTTAAATTGTTCATAATAATGTTAATTTATTAATTTCATGCCGACTTTTTTTTATGTGGCAGTGCAAAATTTTAGGTTACTTTTGCATAGTTTTCTATTTAATATTTACTTCTTCCTAATAATGTGATTACTTCATTTAAATTTTTGAAATTTTATCTAGTAATTAATTTTTGATTTTATCTTGAAAACGAAGTTCTGTTCATTTTGCTATTTTCCCATTTGATATTGTTTTTTGCCTTTGCCTCAATCGGGCCGTGAGGGTTTTGTTGGTCACATTTTGTAGTTGCACCCTGCATATTGCCAAGTGGCAAAATTGAGTGAAAAACCCATGAACCTTCAAAATACTATTTTCTTATAGATAGACAGATTATGTATATCATGTTTCAAGAGTTACCGCATCTACAAACATACAGAAATATCTACAAGACTCTCGAGCTTCTAGAAGGCTCAAGAACATACCTCCTCGAACTTTAGAGGCTAAGTCGGTCCACTTAAGATGCTGACTCATCGAGGAAGCAACCCATGTGTTTGTCTCCAAGTGACAATGATGCGTCACGCATGGAACCTCTTCATGATTGTCTGTAGACTACCCACAAGTCAGTCATATGTGCTCGTCCGTGAGATATGCTAATAACGTTACTATCTAAAACATCTAAGGACAAATAATAATCTTCTGTATATGCTCACTGATAAAGATCATCTAATATCTATCTAGTAGCACAGTATTATGTTCTGTATTCATCGCAAAATCATTTCCTACTCTTGCCATTCCACTTGTGAGTAAACGATATAGCAACTATTGTGCATAAGTGATTAAAATATCCCATGAGTATGAATGTAGATATATCACAAGTTCTCTCAAATTCTAATAAGGAGCCAATTGTAGTATGTACATTTAGTTAAATTTAGAAAATCTGTGGTTCTTACAAAATCTAATAGCACAAGCCGTATATTTCCTCACCACATTGAACAAAATAAGAATAATAATGACAAATAAGTAGTCCAAAATCCTTAGAATTCATCTCCCAACTATAAGCTGATATCAAGTAAAAAGTTCGGACAGAACTATGACGTTGGTCTTGCAAACAAATCACAAGAAAGAGCAGTTGCTTCATTCCCACCATCTCTCTTCCATCTAGCAGTTTGCTCTTCCGTTTCTTCTTTTTGGGTTTCTTGCAATTCTCTCCGCTCGAAACTTGCTCAACTTCAACAGTAAAACTCCTATTAATCACAGAGCCCAAATTTAGAGAACGTACACCAAGTACAGTTTTTCCTCATTACAAGGATTGTTTAATCACTTTAATGAGCGTCGACTTAATCAACCATTGCTTGACAAGAGAATTAATACAAATCGGTTTGTAAATGCAAGCAGAAAGGTCATTGCTCAACAATTATTCTCAGGTATTCATGCTTAATTATCTGCATTGACAAGCCATAACAATTACAGTTCCAAGATCCTTTCTATCTCATTTGAAAAAAACTATAAGTGACCAAGGCTAATATGTCCGAGCAATGGCTATATTAAAATGTACCAATTGTGTTCGAAGCAATGTTTATAAATAATCATGTGGTCTTTCTAGATATATTATTCAAAAGGAAAAATTATGAACTTTTCTTGAGGGCTTTCAAAGCAAAATCATATTGTGAGAATGCAAGTACTTGAATGTTTCAACATATGCATACGCGTGGAGTCATTGATGGGAATAAAAGGTAGGAAGGGGCCTCCAACAAATGGAGACTTTTCATCATTTTGAGGGGGTTCCAAACTCTTTTTGCTACATCACGTCTGAGATTACACCTAGGACACCCAGCTATATGATCAATGCATTCAACCAAGAACCATTATACATATGAGTTTGGATTATGAAAGGCCAGTGGGAACATGAAAACATAAAGATACCCACTTCTGAGTTCGATCATTGGCTTTTGGTTCTTTATTTTCCTGCCATGCTTGATTTTGCATCTCTTCCTCCAAGAACTGCAATGTCCTCTTTATTTTGTTTGCAGAGCTGATTCCAATGTATGAAGATGTTAGATCAAATCATATGCTTCCACATGTATGTAAACATTTTGTCTGAACGAAGGCCTTTTACTTTTGTTGAGTAACTGAAACATAAGTTCCATTTCTCACTATAGTCAAGAGTCCATTCCTTAACCACTTATCTTACACGACCTATTCAAACTGAGATAAGTGCAAAGCTGAAGCATTTCCAGCGTATAAATGACTTCTCTTCTAGCAAAAAAAAATGTTAAATATGTAACATAATGTTAAGTCTCCAATTCAGTCAATTACCTTCTGGGTTCGCCGTCAACAACAGAAGGAGACAAACTTGCAGATGATTTCACGGCAGTGCTTCCATCCTGCTTTTGCTTCTTCTTGGCAACAACTAGTGGCGTTTCCATGACTACATCTGGGATTTTTGTCCACGAGTCCTTTGCAAAGACTTTTTCTTAGTGGAGAAAATACAAAGAAATCTTCACCATCGGGTTCTAATGACTGGGCCTCAGGATTCTGATGTGGCAAGCTATCGTCCTCCCTTTTCTTCTTTTTGAACTTCTTGCAATTCTCTCCGCTTGGAACTTGCTCAACTTTGACAGCAGAACTCCTATTCATCACAGATAAGCATATCCCAGGCAAAGTTGAATTTTTCTTTGTTGCAATTATTGTTTAACCACTTTCATTAGTGTCTAGCCGACCGACCAGTGCTTGCCACGAGAATACAAAAGTTCGCAAATGCAAGTAGAAAGGTCATCGCTCAACATTTACCCTTGAAGAGTCATGCTTAGCTATCTGCACTAACAAGCCATAACACCAAGAGTTCCAAGACAAAAAATTCCGGAGTTTGCTCGAAGGCTTCAAGCACAACCATTTTGAAAAATTTCTGGTTGAGTAACTAAAACATAAGTTCCAAGTCTCACTATGGTCGAGAGTCCATTCCTTAACCACTGAACTTTGTTTATTTGAGACAGTACATGACCTATTCAAACTGAGATAAGTGGGAAGCTGACGCATTTCCAGCATATAAACGACTTCTCTTCTCGTAAAAAAAAGTAAAATAGGCAACATATTATCAAGTCTCTAATTCAGTCAAATGACTTCCAGGTTCGGCGTCAACAAGGGAAGGAGATAAACTTTCAGATGATTTAACGGCCGTGCATCCATTTTGCTTTTGCTCCTTCTTGGCAACATCTAGCGGCGTTTCAATGACTGTATCTGGGACCCTTGTCTTTGAGTCCTTCGCAGAAGACTTTTTCTTCACTAGAGAAGATACGAAGAAATCTTCACGGTCAGGTTCTGATGACCGGCCCTCGGGATTTTAATGTGGCAAGCTATTGCCCTTCATTTTCTTCTTTATGGACTTCTTGCAATTCTCTCCACTTGGAACTCGCTCAATCTCAACTGTAGAACGCCTATTCATTACAGACAAGAAAATCCCAGGTAAAGTTGAATTTTTCCTTGTTACAAGGATCGTGTAACCACTTTCATTAGTGTCTAGCCAACCGACAAGTGCTTGCCATGAGACTTAATACAAATCATTCACAAATGCAATTAGAAATGTCATCGCTCAACCTTTACTCTTGAAGTAGTCATGCTTAGCTACCTGTACTAACAAGCCGTAATAATGAGAGTTCCAAGACAAAATTCTGAAGTTTGCTCGAAGGCTTCAAGCACAATCATTTTGAAAACTTTCTAGTATTTCAATCTTTCATCATATACGTATATGTGGAGTCACTGTCATGAATAAAAGGTAGGAAGGGGCGACATACAAATGGAGGTCTTTCATAATTTCAAGATGGGTCCAACTTAGTTGCTACATCACGTCAAAGATTACATGTGGAATGAACCCTAGGACACCCGGCTACAGGATCAATGCATTCAACCAGGTACCATTATATATGTGAGTTTGGATAACGAGAGTCAATAAGAACGTGAGGACATAAAGATACTTACTTCTTACTCTGATCATTGGCTTTGGGCTCCTTGTCTTCCTGCCATGCTTGATTCTGCATCTCTCCCTCTCCGATATGCAATTTACTCTTCAATTTTTTTGCAGTGCTGATTCCAATGTATCAAGTTGTTAGATGGAATATATGCACCCGAGTGTATCCGATTTTATAATGTTTATAGGGAGGCCCTGTGCTTTATACGAGTAACTAAAACATAAGTTCCATTTCCAACAATAGTCAAGAAACCATTCCTTAATTATTATCTTCAGTTAGACATTACATAACCTATTCAAACTGAGATAAGTGGTGCAGACAAAGCATTTCCAGCAAATCAATGAAAACTCTTCTTGTGGAAAAAGTAAAAAAGGTAACATATTGTTAAGTCTCTAATTTAGTCAATTACCTTCCAGGTTCACAGCCAACAAAAGCAGACAAACTTTCAGATGATTTCATGGCGTGCTTCCAACATGCTTTCGCTTCGTCTTGACAACATCTAGTGGTGTTGAAATGACTACAACTGGGACATTTATTTCTGAGTCCTTTGCAGAAGACTTTTTCTTAAGTAGAGCGGATACAAAGAAATCTTCCTCATCGGATTCTAAAAACAGGGCCTCCGAATTCTGCTGTGGCAAGCTATTCAGATCCGCTAAATTCATGCTTTTTCCTAAGTCGTCAATGATGGTCTTTTCCAGTCCTTGCTTTCTTGTGGTTTGGTATCTCCTTCTCTGTTGTAAAAAAATTCTTGTAGACACGTCATATAAACATTCTCCTAAACTGAAGATGCGAAACTGAGCAGAACAAGAGCAATCAACATATCTGTACTTGTCCATGTAATGCCATCATACGAGTATACGAAGGAAATCAACTTAAAACTTCAAAGTCAAGAATGCTAACAACTATAAAATATAATCTGGCATGATCTGAGTTCCTACAACATTAATAAATCCATGAAAAAAAGAATAATACAATATGACAACTCTATCACGGAGAAGGTCAAAAGAAAAATGCACCAATGACATCACATGAATACAAGAAGGTGGAGCAATTCAAAGTGAAGAATGACATCAGTAATATAAGATTACGTGGCAAGCATGAAAATAGAAGCAGAATCCTCTGACATCATATTCTTCCTCTATGGTCACATAATCATATAAATTGCTCAAACATCATAATCTTTCTCTATAATTACACAATTAGTATATTTCGTTTGTGATCGTTGATACTACATTATAGATAAAGCAATCCAAATAAAAAAAAATGATGAAGGCGAAATTTTTAAAGAAAGTCAATTTCTTCATAATTAATGATTTTTTTTCTAAAAGATCAAAGCAACAACTTATCAGAAGATTTTGATGCAAAAATCTTTAGCAGCAAAAAGTAGACTAGACTCTGTGCACGAACTCCACATTTCATTTTACAAATGCATGTCTAGGCTACTGGTACTTAGTGACCCAAAATGCAAATTATTCAAAGATTTACATTTCATTGAATCTTAAAAAAAAAGAAAAAAAGAAAAAAAGAAAGATTAGTAATATATGTTGTTGTAATTGCTTTTAGGTGTTACTGATATCAAGCAAAAAGGGTTTAAGCAATGTCAAGAATTGAACAAAGCATAAACCAACTCCAAGGACTTTAGATGCATGATTCAACAAAGCAAAATGGTCTATCGTATTGTTGTGACATTGACATCGAATCACAATAGATTCCAAATAGTTCGTTTATGAAAAATCCAATTGATTTCTCAAAATGAAGCATTTCGTGCATATATAATTCTCCAAGCAGAAGCTCATTGACAACTGTATCATGAAAAATAAGAAAAGAACATTGTTAAACTGCAAACACCTGATTTATTCGGCATAGGAGAAGGTGGAAGGAATTCAACATCACTGTCATTGATAAAGCATCTTCATACTCGTCGTCGTCCTCAGAAATATCTGTCTCTGTGTCTGCAATATCTTCGCCATAGGACTCTCTAATAATAATTGTAAAAGAATGGAACTCTAGAATGAAGCCTCTATATTTAGTGTATAAAACCGTTTAGAAAGTGAAGTCCCTAAGGACACTGATTTGTCCTTCTTGACCTTCTTAGCTCACCCCAACATTTATAAATGTTTGCATAGATAAAATGATGTAATGGAATCCAATCGATTATCTTATAGAATTAAAAAACAAAAATATATGAGAAATTAGATAACAATAAGAGGGAAAAATATAACATAACCATGGATACGAGTCATCATCAAATTCTCGACCTTTACCCAGGTAGTAACCTGTAAGGTGAACACTGCGAACAACGAGAACATAAAAAATGACTTTCTGGGCTTCCTCAAATTCCAAAATTATCTGAGCAGATTCTGATATAGCTAGTATAAACACCTAGAGGGGGGTGAATAGGTGTAAAAACAATTTATCGAGATACGAAAGCAATACTAGGCAGACAATAGAAAGGAAGTTCTCTAAAACAGATTATGATCAAAGTAAACAGAGAGTAGGGAAGAGAAAATTGAACACAAGGTTTATAGTGGTTCGGCTTATTCCAAGCCTACGTCCACTCTTTCGCACTGACAGCCCACCGGCTGGATTTCACTATGAACAAAAGAGATATTACAGCAATGCTTTCCCTTGATTCCACAGTGTAGATATTCTACCACACTTCCTCAAGGTATCTCAAAATATAGACTCTCTTTTGCGTACAAGATTTCGCTCGTAAATGAATTGACTAAGAATAAGGAGCTTCGACTTTGGAATTCTTCTATCGTGCACACACTCGAACAACTGGAACGTCTTCCTTATATACTCCTTTATGCCATCATACCCGTTGGCACTTACCAAAGGAATTCTTCCAATCTTCCCGTTGGACAGAATCAATTAGGAAGATCATTCGAGTCATTAAAGGAACATGTCGATAGCCCATCAATCCCTTTCGCCTATACAATCGGGATCTCGGTTTCCATAAGTAGAACCTTCCAAGTATACTTCGCCAATCATCGGATCTTTAATCAATCTTGATTCGAATAAAGGAATCCGTTATGTCATATCCAGCCAAGAGATTTTCGTCAGTCGATAAGATCAAATCCTTAATGAAACACACAGTCCTGGATAGACCTTCTTCGACAAACTACAAACTGTCAATGAGAATAGACTTTGAGTCTTGAGTCTGGCAGTCTAGAGGTCTTTAGACTTTAAATAGTAGAGTCTGCAAATCTTCAGACTAGACTGATGGAAACGTTTTGTCAGCTTCAAAATATTCCAGAAAGATTTCTCCAACAATCTCCCCCTTTTTGATGGTGACAAAACTTTCTTGCAGATTTGAATATCTTTGACCTGCAAAACATTACTCAAGCAAATATGGATATCTCATAAAGATTAATGGCTTAATGATAACACTAGAATCTGCAACCACGTAAGAAAATAGGTTAGTCTTGCATGAGAGTAAAGCCATTCATAAGATATCAATAGTACTTAATATAAGCAATCAAATCCAAATCCCAAATTCAGTCCACAACCAGACACACAAGTCAAGTCAAACATCAAAACAAACAAACTAAAAGTTTAAGTTCAAAGTTTTCAAATCTCGCATCTCCCCCTTTTTGTCATCATAAAAAAAAGGTTGAGTAGGAAATGGAATAGAGTCAAGATTGCTTGGGAATACGAACAAGCTGGAAATCTCCCAATGATTGGACAATGCCTTCAAGCTTTTTCAAATCTTCCTTCGGTTGAGCCACCTCTTCACTCTTAGCATTTGCTTGATTTCGAAGAGCAAGGGCTTGGATCGATCATTCAAAGAAACCGAAGAAGCTTGTCCGCATTCGCAAGTTCGAACTTCGTATCCCGAGCATATATCTGACCCCGCATTTCTAAGAGAACATCAAGAATTCTGCGGAAATCTGCTGAATTATCAGTCTGCGTACTGGCTTCGGCACGATTAGATGGAGTAAAGGCAGACGATGGTACATCAGCATAGTCACGCAGATTTGGCGATGAAGCATCATGTCCCTCCTCAGGAAATTGAGAGGCATAAATGTCCTCTGGATCTGCTGGAGAGCGGCTGACTCCTTCACTGGTAGCAGGATATGAGGACATTCCTCTTTTCTCACCATCTCCCCCCGTTTCCATGCCTTCGGGTGGAGAAGAGTGTTCCTCATGCTCTCCTTCCTCCGGATTTCCTCTTTCTTCTTCTTCTTCTTCTTCTTTTTCAAACCTTTCTTCCTCTCGCATCTCTTTCTTCAACTTCTCTCTCCTCTCGATTCTTTCTCCTCTCGCTTCTTTTTCTTCTCGCTTCTCTCTCCGTCGTTCCATTGATTCGGAACGAACGACTCAGGTTCTTCAATGCCATAGCGAAATGGTGATGTCATCCTCATCATCTTCATCCTCAATGATGAGAGCTCTTCTCTTTTTGGATGGAGTAACCATAGACTCATTCCCTTTTCTTTTTGCTGCCAAAGAGACTTGATGAGGCTTGGTAGGGGTTGTCTCCTTGAATTTCTCCAACGCCTTGTTGAGTTCTTTCAGACGCATTTTGGACACCATTTTCAGTCCTACCACCATTTTATCACACGATCGAACACAGAGAAATTGTGGAGGCTGAACATTCAAATGTCTCGAATAACTTTGACACAAGACCTGGATAAGGAAGTTGACCCTTGTCCTTCACCACCGTTGTATACATGTGGAACAAAATAGTGTGAGGAAGAGAAAACATTTTTCCAGCATTGATGGCGTACATCAGCTTTGCCTCTGAGTTTGAAACATCAGTCTTTGAAGTAGATTTCGGTCTGAGGCAATTTATCACAATCTTGTGAAGCAGAATGTTGAACGCACGCATTCTTGAGTAGGAAATTCTTCCCTTTGTCCTTCTGTCCTTAACGAGTTCCAATGTAGCACGAGCAATAGAGACATTAATAGGTTGATATCTTCCTCTCTCAACCCCAATCACATCAGCTAGCATATCTACATCCACCACAAAGTCCTGATCTCGGACACTAAAAGAAATTCTATTCGCATCCAAGAAGCTAAGATTTGAATAGAAATATGCAGTTAGTTCAGCATAGGCTTCTGTAGTGTCAGAACAGAACTGTTCAAGTTGAAGAAAACAGAACTTTTCCCTCAAATTAACATTCACAGCATCAAGGAAATCAAAATCCACACTCCTAGGGTTTATCACCCCACGCTTCAACAATTTGGAGTATAGATCCTTCGTTCCTTCGATCGGAACAAGTCTGTCATTTTTCCCGAATTTTCGCCGCAACACCCATTCTCGGTTGAAATTGGCTGTACAATTTGTCATCATCATTCCCATCTATCGGATTCGGTCCTCCAACACGCGGGTCACTTGGGATATTTGCAAGGGATTCTTCTGTCATCCCCTTAGGAGCAATTCCCAAACGCTCCATATTTCGCAAAAAGATGCACTCATTTCCATATCCCTTGTCCTTAAGAAACTCATCGATGTAGTTCAATGGAGTACCGCTCCTCTTTAAAGCACGGTAAAGCTTATAAATAAAAGAGGGCTTTTGAGTTCTTACAAGAACAGCTCCTTCAACGATTTCTTCTTCTTCGCGATGACCAACACCCTGTTGACTAGTTGGTGGAGAATGACGCCGCCGAGAATGTTGTGGGCTCTGTTGGCCGATCGGGTGACTCCTCTTCCTCGGTGAGATCAAAGTGAGTAGGCCCTCGCTCATTTGCCGTGGTCCCCGCTTGCAATCCTCGAAGACTTTCTTGAAGACGACATCTTTCACAGTCTTGAAAGATTCCGAACTTGACTATCCCAAGAAAGATGATAACTTTTTTGAAGATTAAACAAGTGAAGAAGACAAGAGTGGAAGATCGATGCTTTTTAGGGTTTTTTGAACGAAGAGGAACTGACTGTATATAGGTCAGTCGAAGAGAGGCATACCAAGCGTCGTAATGGAAAGTAAAAGATGCCATTTTAAAAATAACTGCCTTTTTCAAAAATAGATATCTGCCATTTTAAAAATATTAACTCCTTTTTGAAAAAGAAAAGATTACACTTCTCACGGAAATTGAAGATAGCAAAAATCAATTATAGATAAATGATCGTACCTTTCCGAGATTTAATATGAGAGAAAACAAAATAACTTACAGTCAAGAACATTGTTTGTCTGAGTCTGAGAGTCTCTAGACTTTAACTTCTTCAAGCTTCAGGATGTTGAGTCTGGAACGGATGATTTCAAATTGATTTTTCTCCAAAGGCTTTGTAAATATATCCGCCAGTTGGTTCTTTGAGTCAACAAACTGAATCGAAATTTCTCCATTTTGAACATGATCTCTAATGAAGTGATGTCGAATCTCTATATGCTTCGCTCTTGAGTGAAGGATTGGATTTTTGGTAAGATTGATTGCACTGATGTTGTCATAGTTAATCTCCGTGCATGAATCTTCAATTCCAAAGTCTCTTAGCTGTTGTTTTATCCACAGAATTTGTGAACAACAACTTCCGAGAGCTACATACTCGCTTCGTAGAAAGAGCTACCGTATTTTGCTTCCTTGAAAACCAAGACACCGTCCCGCTTCCAAGTAGTTGACAAGTGCCCGAAGTGCTCTTTCTATCAACTCGCAACCAGCTAGATCTCAAGGTCGAGTATCCAAGAAGAGTAAAGTCTCCTTTTAGGATACCAAAGATCGATGCTTGAAGTTGAAGCAATGTATTTGATAATACGCTTTGCAGCATTTAGATGAGATTCTTTAGGGTCCGCTTGAAATCTAGCACAAATGCAAACACTAAACAAAATGTCGAGTCTAGAAGCGTAAGATAAAGAAGTGAACCAATGATACTCCTGTATAGCTTCTGGTCAACTTTCTTTCCTCCTTCATCTTTGTCTATCTTCAAAGAGCTTGACATTGGTATATTAGTCTTTTTGCAATTTTCCAGTCCAAACTTTTTGACAAGATCATTAGCATATTTTTCTTGATGAATAAATGTCCCTTCCTTCAATTGTTTCACTTGAAGTCCAAGAAAGAAGGTTAGTTCACCCATCATGCTCATTTCAAATTCATTCTGCATAGACTTAGAGAAATTCTTGCACAAACTTTATTAGAGGATCCAAAAATAATATCATCAACATATATTTGAACAAGCAGAAAACTTTTGCTTTCTCTTTTGATAAACGAGTAGTGTCTACTTTACCTTTAACAAAGCCATTTTGAATTAAAAACTTACTCACTGTCGTACCAAGCTCGAGGTGCTTGCTTTAAACCATACAAGGCCTTTTTCGCCTGAATCGAGTCGGTTTCCTTGGGTCTTCAAACCAGGTGGTTGTTCCACATAGACTTCCTCATGGATAAATCCATTCGGAAAACACTTTTGACGTCCATTTGGAATAACCTGAAATTCTTATAACAAGCAAAAGCAAGTAATAATCGAATTGCTTCTAACCTTGCTATCGGTGCGTAAGTCTCGTCATAGTCTATCCCTTCTTCTTGCGTATATCCCTTGGCCACGAGTCTTGCTTTGTTTCTTATGACTTTTCCTTTCTCGTTCATCTTGTTCCCGAAAACCCATTTAGCTCCAATAATAGATTTACTTTTTGGTTTAGGAGTCAACTCCCAGACATCATTAATGCTGAATTGTCTGAGTTCTTCTTGCATAGCTTCAATCCAGCTTTCATAAGATAAAGCTTATTCTATGCTTTTGGGTTCTATTTCAGAAATAAGAGCCACAGCACTAGACTCTTCGCGCCTTTTGGATCTTGTGCGAATTCCTTCATTAATGTCGCCAATAATGAGATCTTTGGGATGATTGGACTTATGCTTCCAGTTACTGGTTGATTTTTCAGGTTGATGATCACTTCCTTCATTTGAATCTTCAATAACCACTTGTTGCTGGTCTTTCAGAGTCTGAGCTGCTTCTTTAGACTTTGTAGAGTCTGAAGCAGGTTCAGATTCTTCAAGATGAGTCTCAATAGATTCATTTTGCATAGAATCCTGGAATTTGACATTCATTGATTCCTCCACAGATTGAGTCTTCTTATTATAGACTCTGTAGGCTTTGCTCGAGGTAGAATATTCAAGGAAGATGCCTTCGTCTGATTTTTCCTCAAACTTGCCAACTCGATCATTTGCATTTTTCAAAATAAAAGCATTTACATCCAAACACATGAAAGTATGAAACAATAGGTTTCTTTCCTTTGAATAACTCATAGGGGGTTTTTTTCCAGAATTGGTCTTAGAAAAACTCTATTAATAATATAACATCTTTGTAGAAACCGCTTTAGCCCAAAAACGTGAAGAAATGTTACTTTCAATTAAAAGAGTTCTAGCCATTTCTTGAAGCGACCTATTCTTTCTTTCCATAACTCCGTTTTGCTCGGAGTATATGGAGAGGAGAATAAATGCTGAAAACCGATTCATCACAAAATTTTGTAAAATCTTGATTTTCAAATTCACCTCCATGGTCTGTTCTTATACTTGAAATAACATATCCTTTTTCATTTTGAACCTTTTTAGCAAACTTTTCAAAGTAAGAGAATGTTTCAGACTTACTTGCCAGGAAATATACCCAGGTAAATCGTGAGTAATCATCCACAATTACTAGGCAATATTTCTTACCTCCAATGCTCTGAGTTCTGGTTGGTCCAAAGAGATCCATATGTAGAAGCTGCAGTACACGATTAGTGGAAACTTGATTTATTGGTTTAAAGGTATTTCTTACCTTCTTTCCCAATACGCATGGAGTGCATAGATCAGACTTTTGGTATGATAAATTGGGTAAACCACGAACAAGCTTCTTTGCTGAAATTTTGGCTATCTGCTTCATATTGATGTGCCCAAGCTTTCTGTGCCATAAGTTCGCTTCGTCTTGAATTGAGATCAGACATTGCGATTCATCTAGTTTCACGTCCAAGAGGTAGATATTTCCATGTCTTCGACCCATAAATGACTGAGTAGAATCTTTACTGGTTCATGAACATATTCCCTCTTGAAAGTTTATTTTGAAACCGGTATCACATGTGACCGATATCAGAGTGTAGTTGAGTCCTTCCACTAGGGAAACATTGCTTATTGTGAGGTTTCCAATCTTTCTGATTCCAAACCCCACAATTCTTCCTTTGTCTGTTTCCTCCAAATGAGACTTTTCCACCATTTACTTGAACGAGCTTTATGAAGCAATTTGAATCTCTGTCATATGTCTTGAGCATCCACTATCCAGATACCATTTTACCCTTTTCTTGATAGTGACCTGCATTTAAAAAGAGACTCAAACTTTCTTTGGTACCCATATTTTCTTGGGTCCATTGGTGTTAGTATGATATGCGGTTTTTGCCCATACCTTTTTAACAGGTTTCCAAACCATAGGACATTCCTTTTCAAAATGATATGCACTATTGCACTTTGAACATCGAGAGCATTTCGACCTCTTTTGGTTTTACAAAAACCTTTTTGAAATGATTTTTGTAAGCATCTCTTGTAGGTCTTTGCTTAATTCTTTCCTTTACTTTAGGAAAATCAATTAGAGGAATGGTTTCCACAGTCATTCCCAAACCAGATTTATTGAAATAAGGTCTTTTGTCTTTGAAAGAATTTTCTCAAGTTTCTCGAGATCCTATTGAAAATCTTTTTGAAATATTTGATATGTCAATTTTTAAAAATTCATTTTCTTTTAAAAGATTTTCTTCACTTTTTTTTAAGAGTAGAAACATTCATGTCTAAACATTTCAACTTTTCTTTCAAAGCATTTTCTGTTGTTTTAGTGCAGAATTTTCTTTTTAAGTTAGGAAATCCTTTTAAGAGAAGTCTTAAGACTAGAACACAGCTCATCAATGTATTTAGAAACTTTAATAGGGATTTTAAAGTTACTTACCTCAAACTCACTTTGTCGAACGAGTCGTCTCGGAGTTTGAATCTGAATCCGATTGTGCCATCGACATATATTGGCATAATCATCATCACTTTCTTCACACTCGTATCACTCCAGGTTTCGCTTTAAGAGCCTTTCGATACTTTTCAGCTTTTCCTTTCTTCTTCCTCGAAGAGGACAGTTGGGTACGATGTGTCCCTTTTTCTTACATTCAAAGTAGACTATATCTTTGTTTGATTCATCATCCTCAACGAGACTTAGTCTGTTGCTTTTGAAAACTCTTGTTTCTTTGGATTGAATCTTCTTCCTTTTCTGTTCAGCTTTCTGAATCTTCTTATCATGAGAGCAAGCTCCTCATCATCCATATCGTCTTCAGAATCTGTAACATCAGAATCATCATTGGATTTTAATGCAATGGATTTCTTACCTTTAGGATGTTCGTCTTCATTGATTCGTTCCACTTCATAAGACTGAAGAGTTCCAACCAACTCATCGACAGATAGTGGCATGATTCTTTGTGTCTCTCTTATTGAGGTCTTTATGTGATTCCAATCCTTGGAGAGTCCACGCAGTAGCTTGTTTACTTTCATGGGATCAGAAATTGGTTGACCTTGATTTTCAAGACCATTCACAATTTCGTAAACGACTAAACATGTCGTTATAGATTCTTCGATTTCATTTTGAAGGCTTCGTATTGACCGAGGAGAATGTTGATTCGGTCTCTTTCACTCGATCGGTTCCTTCATATGTAATATGTAATCTATCCCGAGACTTCTTTTGCTGTAACACAAGAAGATATTTTGTTATATTCAGATGGCGACAAAGCACAATATAAAGAATAAATTGCTTTTGCATCAAGAGCTTGTCTCTTGATTATCTCTTTCCCGAGTCATTTCACTAGATTCAACAGTTTCTTTTCCTCTCTCTCTGAGACAGATGCAGCTTTAGGAGTGATTCCTTTTTCTACAACGTCCCATTCCAGAGGATCCTTTGATCTTAAGAACGCTTTCATCTTGTTTTTCCAGATGTTGTAATCCTTTCCATCAAAGTAAGGAGGTCTGGTATTGCTTTGCCCTTCCACCAGCCCTGGAGCTAACATACTAGCCATGGATCTTTAACTCTGAAGTAAAACACTTCAAACAAAGTGAGTACACAGGCTCTGATACAAATTGATATAGCTAGTATAAACACCTAGAGGGGGTGAATAGGTGTAAAAACAATTTATCGAGATACGAAAGCAATACTAGGCAGACAATAGAAAGGAAGTTCTCTAAAACAGATTATGATCAAAGTAAACGAGAGAGTAGGGAAGAGAAAATTGAACACAAGGTTTATAGTGGTTCGGCTTATTCCAAGCCTACGTCCACTCTTTCGCACCGACAGCCCACCGGCTGGATTTCACTATGAACAAAAGAGATATTACAGCAATGCTTTCCCTTGATTCCACAAAGTGTAGATATTCTACCACACTTCCTCGAGGTATCTCAAAATATAGACTCTCTTTTGCGTACAAGATTTCGCTCAAGTAAATGAATTGACTAAGAATAAGGAGCTTCAGACTTTGGAATTCTTCTATCGTGCACACACTCGAACAACTCGGAACGTCTTCCTTATATACTCCTTTATGCCATCATACCCGTTGACACTTACCAAAGAAATTCTTCCAATCTTCCCGTTGGACAGAATCAATTAGGAAGATCATTCGAGTCATTAAAGGAACATGTCGATGGCCCAACAATCCCGCTTCGCCCATACAATCGGGATCTCGGTTTCCATAAGTAGAACCTTCCAAGTATACTTCGCCAATCATCGGATCTTTAATCAATCTTGATTCGAATAAAGGAATCCGTTATGTCATATCCAGCCAAGAGATTTTCGTCGATCGATAAGATCAAATCCTTAATGAAACACGATCCGGATAGACCTTCTTCGACAAACTACAAACTCGTCAATGAGAATAGACTTTGAGTCTTGAGTCTGGCGATCCGAGGTCTTTAGACTTTAAATAGTAGAGTCTGCAAATCTTCAGACTAGACTGATGGAAACGTTTTGTCAGCTTCAAAATATTCCAGAAAGATTTCTCCAATAGATTCTTCTTTTCCTGGACTCAAGGAACATATCAATACAGGAGTCGCATCGCCCACATTGCATTGGACCGTGCTCTTGGTGGTGGCTGATAATGCTAGTAAGATCACTTAGATGGGTTGAATAGGTGTTAAAAAAATCTTAACAAATAATTGTGGAATAGAATAAGTTGCAAGTAAAGTCTGGACAAGAAATAAAATCAAATTTGCGAAACACAAGAATTCTGGTAGATGTTCAAAACATGTTATACGATGGAATAGATTTCTACGATAACCTATAATATTGCAACAGACTTAAGTAAAGAGAGTTAAGGAAAGAAAATATTGCACACGATTTTTATAATGGTTCGGCTTAAACTAAGCTTATGTCCACTCTCTCACACTGACAATTTACTGGTTGGATTTATTATATTATCAATAGAGAATTACAACTTGTCAGTGCAAATACTCAATGATAGAATCTTCTAACTCACTGGGTCACTTTTTTTATTTATTTATGTTTTTTTTTCTCTTGAACACAATTTATAAGGCACACTGAAAAAGACAAGTAGTTGAGAGAAGTTTCAGACTTTGGAATTCTAATTTTCACGTCCCCCACTTCAACTTGACCGAATGACCTCCTTTAAATATTTCTCCATGCCACATTAGTTGTTGACATTTTCCAATCACCTCGTTGGATAGAATCTATTAAAGAGATTTTGTAGCCGTTTGAAGATAGAGATGGAAATTCCACTGATTCTGGTCGTCCATACAATTAGAATCTAGGTTTCCATAAGTAAAACTTCCTCACAAAGAACTTATCTTCAAGATTAATATTGTCAAATTTGTATATATATAAAGTTCATTTGTGCCACATGTCATTGAGTCTAGTTTTGGACTCTTTCTTGTTCTGGACATGATCTTAGTCTGGACTTTGTCAAAATGGGAAATACTTCTGGGATGAAATAGACTTCAGCAAGAGTCTTCGATAGAACCTTGATAAGTCATTAGAAACAACTCACAAGCAATTCGTACTTAAAATAAACATTAGAAACAGAAAGTTTTGTCAACTTCAAAACCTTAATAGAAGTTTTCTTAACAGTCTCCATCTTTTTTATGGTAACAAAACTTTCATACAAATTTATAGAACAACACTGCAAAACAACACTTTAGTAGCACAAGATATAGAGTTTACGAATAAGCAAACATTAGATAAGCATAATACTTTTTGAAAGCAATCACAACTAAAAAATCTACGAAAATCTGCACAAGAAGCACACCAACACACCAAAACATTAAAATCTGCAAAGTCTTTCCCTTTTTGTCAACATCAAAAAGAGAAAATCAAACTAGCACAAAAGCATAAATGAAGTTTTTAGGAAAGATTAGGGGTTTTTAGGAACACGAACAAGACAAAAATCTTTCAAATTCTACACGATCTCCTCAAGCTTTGTCGGGCATTGATCAAAGACAGTCTCGATCTTAGCCAAATTCTAAACTGCTTACTGGTTGATGGTATGAACTTTGTCATCAAGAAACCGTACCTTCCCACTAAGAGATTCTTCGGTAGTACCAAGAGAGCATGCAACTTTTGGATTTCAACCTCCATTTCATATTGTTGTGCCTCAATCTTTAGAAGGAGCTCGACTATCCAAGGATGGTTTGAATCTAGTTTGGTCTGAACAATAGCTTCTACAAAGTGCACTAGAGGGATATTCAAATTTGAAGGAAAATTAGTCTGTACTTTGGAAATATGTTGCTCTCCCTAAACATCATCAGCTTGTTGATTCTCAGCTCCAAGAGATTCCTTAAGGAAATGAGAGACATAAACGTCCTCTGTGTTTGATGAAGAGCAACTGATACCATCACTTATGGTTGGTTTTGCGATTGGGTCCAGAAAATGAGTTTTCTCACCCACTCCCCTTGTCTCAGTAACGTCAGTCTGAGGAATAATATCTCCGCCTTTTGGAATACTTATTTTTCCAGCACCTTCATAACTAATTTGTTGATCATTTCCTTCGTTCTTATTTCCAGCAGCATCTTTAGCATGTTCCCTTGCATCATCTCATTTGTTGTTAGTACGTTCCTGTTCTTTATTTTGATCGTCATCTTCCTCTGCTTCGTCTGGGTCGTCCTCCTCTCCTCCTTTTTCTCCAGTTTCTTCTTCTTCACTTTCATTGTCTAGTTCTTTCTCGCTTTCTTTAGTTTCTTCTTTAGAATCCGTTATTCCTGTAACAGGGTCTCTCATGGCAATATTTACCACAATATCAGAGATAGTTTCGTCTTCATTTTCTTCCTCATCCTCATCTTGTAACAGAAGGACAAGTCTTTTTCTTTTGGGGTACGAGAGACTACACTTTTTCCTTTCCTCTTTTTCTTAGCTACAAATCTCGTCTTAGTTGAATTAGCATATTCCTTTTTCATAAGTTTCAAAACATCAGAGACATCCTTTAATGTCATTTTGGAGATCATTTTAAGTCCAATTTGCATAGGAAGGATGGTTTTAGAGCAAAGGCTAGAATGAGGTTGAATATGAAAATGTTGAAAGAGCCTAGTTATCAATGCTGCATAAGGAAGTTGACATTTCTCCTTCATTACTGTTCTGTATATGTGCAGTAGAATGGTGTGAAGCAGAGAGAAGGCAACTTCGTTGCAAATGGCCCACATTATCTTGGTCTCTTCCGAAACATCAATTTTGGAGGCAGTTTTTGGTCTGATGCACTTGATGACAATCTTATGAAGTAAAATATTCGAAAAAGACATCCTAGAATAGGTTATACTTCCCCTAGGAATCTTATCTTTCACTAGAAACTAAATTACTTCATCATTTGAGGCATTTATGGACATAAAACCACTTCTTTCAACTCCTAGAATATCAGCCAGCAGATCAACATGAACATCAAACACTTTCTCACATACAGTTAATTGAATATGTGTGGGATTCAGAATAGACAAGTTTGAGTAAAAATAGGTAGTTAATTCAAAATAAGTATCGGACGACTCCACACAAAACTTCTCGATTTGAAGTTTAGCAAATTTTTCCTCAAATGTACTTTGATTGAATCTAGAAAATCAAAGTCCACCGTACGAGAATTGATAACACCCTTGTTCAACCTTTTTGTGCTCTTTAGACCTAAACAACTTCTCTTTAGACCCAATAATCTCAGCTGTAATACCCATATTGGGTTGGAAATTCTTAAACATCCTCTCATCATCGTCTTCCTTCTTCCCTTTGGTCTAACTTTCCGTTCCAAATCTAGGGTCAACTGAAAAGACAATAAACTCCTCCTCCACTTGTCTAGGTTTCATTAACCCTAATTTCCCCATGGCTTTTAAAAATATTGTCTCGTTTCCGTAATGATTTTCTTTCAAGAAATTTGTGATAAAGTCCATAAGAATCCCTCATTTCTTTAAGAAATTATAATGCTTAAGGAGAACATCGAGTTTCCTTACCAAGATGGGAGTTGCATCTTAAGTGACTTCTTCCTTTAAAGATGGTCGATTTGTGCTTTGCAGTGATTCTTCTCCTGTGATATCAAAGTGTGTCTGAATATCCTTCATGAAATGAGGCCCACGACTGGCAATGTAGGATGACTTCTACCGTGATTAGATTAAGACAGATTTAGAGGATTTTGAAGACATGATGGCGAGTGATCGAGGCTAGGATTTGCAAAGAAAGAGATGATCGAGAATGAGAGAGAAAAGAGAGTTTACAGAGATTAAGTTTTGTGAAAGATTTTGTAATCGAAAGAAGAAAACTAGTAGGTTTATTTAAAGGAGTTGAACCGAGGCAAATGAATGGACACAAGGAAGAAAATAACTTCCATTTTGGAAATTTTAAAAATAATTGTAAAAATTTTGGAAATATTGAATCCAAAAAATTAGGAAGTAAATAAAAGATAACAATTTTCAAAAACCATAAATGGCAAGTAAAAATTTGATTAAGATATTCATACCTATTCAAGAAGGAAGGAAACTTATGTGCCAAAATTTGAAATATAACTACCTGAGTTCGGAAATGCTTTCAAAAGGATATCTCTTCTAGAAGATTGAATTGACGAGTTTGCTTTGCATAGACTTTAACCAAATGTATAAGTAAAATTCAATTTTTCTTGAATGAATTCAAATGAACCTTTCTCTAGGGGCTTGGTGAAAATATCTGCTAGTTGATTATTTGAATCAATAAATTGAACGTTGATTTCACCATTTTGTACATGATCTCTTATAAATGATGTTGGATTTCAATATGCTTCACTCTTGAATGGAGAATGGGATTTTTGGTGAGATTAATTGTGCTTGTGTTGTCGCATCTAATTTCAGTGCAAGATTCTTCTATTCCAAAGTCTCTTAATTATTGCATGATCTAGAGAATTTGAGAATAACAACGACCAAGAGCAACATATTCTATTTCTACTGTCGCGTGAGTGTCATAGTGTTCTACTTTTTAGAAAACCAGGGCACCAACATTTTTTCAAGAGTTGGCATGTCCCGGACGTACTTTTCTTGTCGACTTTCCAACCAGCTAGGTTAGCGTTTGAGTATCCAAGTAGAGTAAAGACTTCTCCTTGCGGATACAACAGACCTAACTTTGGATTAGTTGCAATATATTTGATAATACATTTAATAGCACCGAGATGTAATTTTCTAGGTTTAGTTGGAACCTAGCACACATTCACACACTAAATAAATTATCAAGCCGTGAAGCAATAAGATAGAGAAGAGAATCGATCATGCTTCTGTAAGTCTTTTGGTTCACTTTCTTCTTGTCTTCATCTTTGTCAAGTTTAGAGGAGCTTGACATAAGAGTTTCAGTTTTCTTATAGTTCTCCATTTCAAACTTCTTGATGACATCTTTGGCATATTTCTCTTGATAGATAACGGTTCTTTCTTGCATAGAAGTTCATCAGAAGAACCACAGATGATATCTTCTACATATATTTGAATAAGTAGAAAATCTTTATCTTCCTTTTTGATAAATAAAGTGGTGTCAACCATACCTTTCTTGAAACAATTACTCACGAGAAATTTGCTCAGTCTCTCATACCAAGCTCGAGGTGCCTGCTTTAGACCATATAAAGTTTTCTTCAGTCTATAGACAAAGTTTGATTTTCTGGGGTCTTCAAATCCTGATTGTTGTTCTATGTAGACTTCTTCTTGGATGAAATCATTTAGGAAGACACTTTGACGTCCATTTGGAATAACTTGAAGTTATGAAAATATGCATATGCAAGTAATAGCTTTATAGCTTCTAACCTGGCTATCGGTATAAATGTCTCATTATAGTCTATTCATTCTTCTTGTGTATATTCTTTTACTATGAGTCTTGCCTTATTTCTGGCCACTCTACCCTTTTCATCCATCTTGTTTATGAACATCTACTTTGTTCCAATTACAAATTTTCCTTTTGGCTTGGGAACCAACTCCCAAATATTATTGATCTTGAATTGCCTAAGCTCTTCTTGCATTGCTTCTATCCAACTTTTATCGGTTAAGGCTTTTTCTACTCCCTTTGGTTCCTTTTTAGATATAAGAGCTAGAGCATTTGAGTCTCTTTTGTCCTTAGATTTGGTACGGATTCCTTATTCTATATTGCCAATGATGAGATATTAAGGATGACTTGATTTGTGCTTCCAATTCTTGTTGAATATGTCCTTATCTTCAAGAATTTGCCGAGTCTCTGCTTCTGTCGATTCTTTGGTCTTTTCTCCAACTTGATCTTGTTCGATAGAAAGCTGGGTTAGTTTAGGAGACTCAGACTTTAGTTGGTCTGAAACTTGTTGGAGAAAACTCCTTCATTGTTTTGAAGTTGACAAAACTTATCCAAATTCTATTCTGAAGACTTTCAGACTTTAGTGTCAAAGTCTGAAGACCGCCGGACTTTAGGTTCAAAGTCTGTCCACACCGACATATTCCAGACTGAACGCTACTGAAGAATGAAGACTTATCCAGACATAAGATTATGTTTATTTTTTAAAGAGTTCGATTCGTATAGAGCTGGTATACAGTCCGAGATATCCCTTGCCCTAGGGCTCGGTTTTCTGCAGTTTCAGATCTGGTTTTTCTTTTGGTTTTCTACTATTCTCGGAGATCTAGCCATTGAAATGGGATGAATTTTGGAGGGAAGAATCCTTGCAACCTCCTCTTCATCTCCATCGAAGGGATTTGAAAGAGTTGGTCTACATTCCGAGATATCCCTTGCCTTAGGGCTCAGTTTCTGCAGTTTCAGATATGCTTTTTTTCTTCTGGTTTTCTGCTATCGCCGGGAGCTACAACGGTTGGAATGGACTGATTTTTGGAAGGAACACTCCTCTTACCCCCACCTCCATTCCCACCGGAGGATTTCCGCTGGGCTCTCCTAGATTTTGAGATCCACTCAGATCTAGCAGTGCGCACAGGATGGTCGTCGCGGATGGCTGATGCGAGATGAAGGGGTTCCGAACGGTGGCTTGGCTTCATCTTTTGTAGCTGAGGTCGTATAGCCTCTATTTGTCGGTCCTCCACTGGCAGCCTCCCAGGTGATTTTTTTTTCTTCAGCTCCCGTAGTTTCTTTGTGCTGCTGTTTGCTGTTTCTGCGTTTTTTCTTTTGGATTCGATTTCTGTGGAGTTCTGTTGTGCGTACTGGGTTGGTGAAGCCTCCTGCATTCCTAAGTTGTGGTGAAGAAGCTAGTCTGGCTTAAAGCCTATTAGTCGATGGTCTTTGTTTGGCTGTGACCCAGGTGCAGACCAAGTGTTTGTGAAAATGTCTTCTGCTGTTGTTGAGGCTGAAGACAGCTCCCAGGAAGCCCGACTAGTGGCTGGAACCTCAAAAGGGCATCCCAACCGCCCTCCTGCCGTTGATTCTACTTCGAAGTACCTTGGTATGGTTGTGAACTCGTCCGACCATGATGGATCGAAGGACAAATAGCAAGCTGGACAACAGAATGCTCGCCCCCACCGGTCTAGAGGTCGGAGCCGCAACGGTCTGCATCCAAGCGTGCTCTGCCTCATCCAAATGGACAACAGAATGCCTCGACCCGATCATGGGCAAACGTGGTCAGTCTTGCGGTGAAAGGCTCGGAATTATCCTACATCCCTCCTACATTTGTAGATGGCAAAGCAGTGATCAAGTTGGCGGATGAAGTTCTTGATGCGGTGGACTCGAAGTGGCATCAATGTTTAGTGGGATACCTGGTTGGGAGGAGGAAGCTTCCATTCGGCATTTTTGGACCGTTCTCTGAAAAAAGCTTGGGGCTCCAAGCTTGTAGAAGTCCTAGCCAATGATTGTCGCGACCAATTTTTCGGGGTGAACCACCTAGGGTTTGGCTAATAGATTGTTAAGCCTAGACTTAACTCGGGCTCTCCCAAGCCCATACCAATTCACGACTTATGTTCAAATTTCTTAACATGCAAATGGATTTTATCTAGGAGTCACCACTAATCAGTTTATGGTAGGTCGATTAGACACCTAAGTAAAATAATGGGAGTTTTACTTTACTCCTACGAACCAGAGATTTTGGATTCGGGGACTTGATTACGCTAGATTTCTCTAACGCCCTTTCGGTACATTTCTCTTTTATTTTTGAAAAATATTTGGCAAGCAACTTGAATTGATTTTGATTCACTTCCTTAACATATGAGGTGATCATGTGGGTGCGCAATCCACCAATTTAACACCCAGGTAAAACAGTGAATAAATTGCAGGACTTACCTCATAGCAACGAAAGCATCTGCAGTGTTAGATCATAATTCACATCGACAATCATAGATATGATTTCTAATTAACACGCAATCACTCAATTTTTGTTTTCACTTATTTAATGGAAATCATGATTTATGCAATGCATGTCACTAATCTAAAATGAAATGAAATGACATGACAACATGACCTAAACTATATGGCATAAATAAGCATGCGGCCTATCTTGAAGCATGAGATGAATTTATTCTAAAAAAATATTATTATTTTTTTTGTATTTTCCATGAGATTCGAAATTAAAGAAATGCAACAATTAAATATGCAATCTAAATTAATCTAATGACCTAATTCTAATGACGGGCAATTTCTAATTAGATGAACCTAACAAAAATCACTAAATGACGTGCATTGTATGAACCTAATTCTATATGACGTGCACATGATTTTTATTTTCCTAATAAGCATGCAATCTATTATAATATGCAATGACGTGCAAAGAATGCCCTAATTCTAATTATTTTTTAAATTCGAAATTAAGATTGTCAAATAATTAAACGTGTAATTCAAATTTAAAACTAAATTCCTAAATGAATGCATTTTTTTGGATTTTTATTTTTAAAAATTCTAAATAAAATCTCTATTCTAAATATGCAAGATAACCCTAAAACAAGAAATATTCTAAAATGCATCTAATCTAACTCAAATATACTTTTTTTGGGTTTTTCGTTCATGGAAGCAATCAAATAAAGGCATCAAGAACATCACAGCAACAAATCAAGCAAGATATCATCCATGTCCATTTAATTTTGGGAAATAAATTGACGAATCATATCTCGCGCATGAGATCGAATTGATCAATTTTTAAATAAAATCACGAATCATATCTCGAACGTGAGATCGGATTGGTGATTTTTCCGTGTGATTGCGAGTTATATTTCAAGCGTGAAATCGGACTGTTAATCGTATGCACGTTGTGAAATTAGGAAGATTTCCCAATTCATGAGGGATCAAGAGATCTCTTGGATACGATAATACCGATCAAACATTCAAAGAAAGATTGCTATATCACGAATTAGGTAGACATATATGAAAATCAAATTAATCAAGAGTCTTACCTAATTCACGATATCACGCGGACGACGTTTCCAAATTCGGAAGGATGATGGGTCACGGGAATCACGGTGAGGAAGATCCACGATCCGTAGCATGCACGGTCGCTCGGTAATCGTCGGACGCATTCCACAAGACCGAGTACTTTGAAATTCTATCCGAGAATTTCAACTTCTTTTCACTTTGCTATCAAGCTTTGCCTTTTTTTTTTTAAAAAAGTCTTGAGCAAAACAGGACAAATTTCACCGCTTCTTTTGCATTGGAAACGCCCTCATGTGCCCATTGAAGAATCCGATGTCAGTTGAGTTGTTCAGAGAATCATCAAAGCAATTGCAGCGGGTTCAAGACTTGCTAATGGATGACTCGATTAATTGCCTCTAGATGGACGTCGGGGCGGCCGTGGGAGATGACCGATGCTCACGGAGACACCTGCAAACACGGATACTGCGAATTCAAGGAACGATGACGCTTGGCTTGTGGTAAAACTCGCTGGGTACTGGAGATCATCTATTGATGGACATCATTGGAGGATGGCGGCGATGGTTCACGAATGGGCAGTGAGACCTCGTTGAGACTCACGTCTGAACGGTGACTCAGCCGTGGCGCTCGCGACGCTCGATGATGCTCACGATGCGATTAGCGAGAACTTCAGATAACCTACAAAAAAAATAGAAATTCTGCATTGGAGAGACGGCCAGTATGAGACGATCACCCATGAACCAGACCAACGGAAAGCTTCGAGGGTGTTCCTGGAACGTCGGGAATGCTGCAGGACACAGAGACTGGCACGGCGATGGTGGCAACGTGGAGTTGGACCTGCGAACAGCAAAGTAGCGACACCTTCTTTTGCCTCTTTCGGTGTGAACTTCACAAGGCAAAGACCACCGCCTCAAAATCTCCTCCTGTCTCTATACTTATGCGTTGAGAAAGTGGATCCTTAAAATTCTGATTTCATCGATCAAGCTCACCTCGTCGCACAATCAAGGATGCTTCTTAGACTCGACAGCAACTTCGTTGGAGAAGGTCGACGGAATATCAAGGGGCAGCCACGAGCGCACTCTCTCGTGTTCTCATGTGTATTAATTGCCGACCCCCTTTTCTCTTAATTTTGTGGTCGTGTATTTTCAATATCTGTGGCCTCCCACGAACCCTATGCGTTTTAATCTATTTATAGGTAATGAATTAGGGTTTCTAATCTTTCAAAATTGATATCCACAAAGATTTTTTTTTCGCAAACACAATATTTGCAATATTCGTTTTTTCCACTTGCCCTATCCGAAAAATCCCATCATATCTCGAAAATTTTCAAATTCTTATTTTTTACGAGATAATTTTCGATAATTAAAAAAAACGGGATTGGGCCAATTTGCTCGCTTCGTGGGCTTAGCCCGGCCTGTCAATTTAAAACTCAGAACCACTAATTCAAACCCATCCACCACCGGTCCAATAAATAAATGCGAAACATGCAAACTAAAAATAAATGCACCTACATCTATATGCTATGCAATTAATATTTTTTCAGGGATAAAATTAACCCATAATTTTCTATGCAATAAATAAATGACCAGATCGCTAAAATTTAGGTGTCAACAATGATCAAGGCTTCATTTTCCTCCACATTTCGGACCTGGTATTTCGAAGGAAGCTTCTAGAAGATGGACCAATCACATTTTCTAGAGTGTCTCTCATTCTTTGTCAATGGTAGCCACTCGTGGACCTTAAAAAGGAGAACCATTCCTCTATCCCGATTTGGATTCGGTTGAAGAACTTACCATTTGATTGTTGGACGGTGCCAGCGATGAGTGCCATCGCTAGTGCGGCGGGCAACCCACTTTATGTGGACCAACGAACGAACCAAATGAAATCGGTCACGTTTGCTTGAATATGCGTGGAGATCAAGACAAAGCAACCGAGATGCAAGATCGCTGAAGTGACCGTGAAGGGGGTTACTCGGTCTATAAACATCGAATACAAATGGATGCTGGTTGAATGCCTTGATTGTGGAACCTTCGGCCACAATTCGAGCCCCCCGGCCGAGTGCATAACCCGCGGTCTCGGTCGAACACCCCCTCGAATGCACAACCTAACCAAACTGACTAGAGATTTGAAGTAGCATCTCGCCATTCGTGCTCCTCCGATTGCTATAGATTCAATTCAGCAATAAGCCCCCAACCCCATCCCGATTGCTGAAGCTATGGTTCCGAAGTAGGCTGTGACCGATCCAGCTCCCTCGGCCCCTACTGTGGTCGTCATTCCTGAATCGGTGGCTGCAGAATCACAGGCTGTTCTAGAACAGTCCTGGAGACAAGCGAAGGGCAAGAAAAAGAAGAACTTGTCCTCCAAGATGGAGAATCCTCCCGCCCGTTCATTGCTGGTGATGAAGAACAGACCCGTCCGCCGAAGGCACCTACTATAGCCCTTGCTCCTGATCCGTCGAAGGCACCTGTTGTGGAAAAAAATTGCTGCCCGGGTCTTCTCGGAGGACGCATAGGGGATCAAGCGCTCTCCCAAAGGTAGTTCTCTCGCTCGCTGTCGAGTCCCGGCCAGATCAAGGCCCATCCACGAGCCTTGAACACGGTGAGGTGTCGGAAGTTGCTGCCACATTTGAGTCCTCGGATGAGGATGACATTGTATTGCCAGGTTCGTCTTTCCCGACCCCAAGAGCTTTACCAGAAGAAATCGCAGAAATAGCACACAGCAGCACCGATTATATTATAGGAGTTGAGGAAAAAGGTCACCAGGGA
This sequence comes from Eucalyptus curtisii, assembly GCA_017140595.1. Lineage (NCBI taxonomy): Eukaryota > Viridiplantae > Streptophyta > Magnoliopsida > Myrtales > Myrtaceae > Eucalyptus > Eucalyptus curtisii. Next base: position 13,661,071 of record CM029495.1, on the reverse strand, counting down.
GGCTTCCGAGTGGAGAACCAACGAATGTAGTCTATACGACCTCAGCTACAGAAGATGAAGCCAAGCCACTGTTCGGAATCCCTTCATCTCGCGTCAGCCATCCTTGACGAACATCTTGCGTGCACTGCTAGATCTGAGTGGATCTCGAAATCTAGGCAAGCCCAGTGGAAATCCTTTGGTGGGAATGGACGTGGGTGTAAGAGGAGTCTTCCTTCCAAAATCAGCCCATTCCGACCACTGTAGCTCCCTGAAATAGCAGAAAACCAGATGAAAAAACCAGATCTGAAATTGCATAAAATAGAGCCCTAGTGCAATGGATATCTCAGAATGTAGACCAGCTCTTTCAAATCCATTCGGTGGAGATGAAAATGAGGTTGCAAGGAGTCTTCTGCCAAAAATCATCCCATTTCAACGGCTAGATCTCTAGGAATAGCAGAAAACCAGAAGAAAAAACCAGATCTGAAACTGCAGAAAACCGAGCCCTAGAGCAAGGGATATCTCGGACTGTAGACCAGCACTTTCAAATCCCTTCGGTGGAGATGAAGAGGAGGTTGCAAGGAGTCTTCCCTCCACAAATCATCCCATTTCAATGGCTAGATCTCCGGGAATAGCAGAAAACCAGAAGAAAAAACCAAATCTGAAATTGCAGAAAACCGAGCCCTAGAGCAAGGGATATCTCGAACTGTAGACCAGTTCTTTCAAATCCCTTCGGTGGAGATGACGAGGAGGTTGCAAATAATCTTCCCTTAAAAAATCATCCCATTTCAACGGCTAGATGTCCGGGAAAAGCAGAAAACTAGGAGAAAAAAACCAGATTTGAAACTGCAGAAAACCGAGCCCTAGGGCAAGGGATAACTTGGACTATAGACCAGCTCTTTCAAATCTCTTCGGTGGAGATGAAGAGGAAGTTGCAAGGAGTCTTCCCTCCAAAAATCATCCCATTTCAACGGCTAGATCTCTGGGAATTAGCATCACACAAGACTGATGAATAGTAACTCAGGTTACCAGTAGAGAGGAAACCTGTGAACAGTAACTCGCGAGGTGCGAAAATGGCAAAGCTATTCAAGTCCTATTGTGTTGGCCTTCGGGATCGGAGTAATGATTAACAGGGATAGTCGGGGGAATTCGTATTTCATAGTCAAAGTTGAAATTCTTGAATTTAAGAAAGACGAACAACTGCGAAAACATAGCTTTGCCATTTTTGCAATTCTTGGGTACTATTCATCATCTCTCTCAAACCAGGCGATTTTCCAGCACTATTCATGGTTTGGTTCTTGGTTCGTTCCTGGTGGGTCAGCTGTCCATTTGGGCCCAAATTTGGAGGATAGCTTCCTCTATCCATCCTCTTCTAGCCTACCGAACGGATTTCTCTCATTTGGGCTACATTTCGAGATTTGGTTCGACCTAATCGTGTTCGAGAATCTGTTTTGTGGGCTCTGGTGCGGGCCTTGCTGTGTGCTCCTCAGTGATCGTCTGGGCCTCATACTCGGTAGGGTTGGTCGGTATACCACCCTCTTGCAGCCTACCAAATAGCTCCCTTGGATTCGGCCCGCATTGATTGATCTCGTGGGCTGGCTTCGACTGCACTGTTCCTGACGAACTGCTGGAGTTTTCGGGATCTTCCTATGCGGTAAGCCTATTCCGAGCAAGCTTTTAAGCATATCTGAATTATAGTACCTTCGTGGAGCTTAGCCGGGTAAGTTTTACCCCATTATTATGGCCGGAACTCGTTTGTGCTAGTGGCGCACTTTAGGTGTTTGATATATGGCCACAACCAATTCTGGCGGGGCAGTGCATCCCCGATCGGATCGGTTTGCTACTGGAACATCCTTGGTTGGTTCAGGGAATTCTTTGAAGAGAAATACTGATCAAGATCATGCAGCCCCTTCACGAGATGATGCTGGCTAGGATCGAAATGAGAGAATAGCTCAAGACCCTCCGGCCTCTTCGCGAAATGCTATTGTCCATGACCGAACTGAGCAAATCCCTGCTGTACCAAGAGGTAGAAGCAGAGGAAGATCTTCTTCGAAGCACCCTTAGCGTGCGCTGTCGAGGAACTCCAACTTGCGCACATGGGCTAGTGTGGCCGTGGCGAAAGTGGCTTCCAAAGGGTATGACTTGGAGTTTTGCCTTCCTACCTTCATCGTCAATAGAGCGGTGGTTCAAATGACTGATGAAGACCTCGAGGCAGCTGATCCTAAGCTCAAAGAATGCCTCGTTGGCCATTACATTGATAGGCGCATACCTTTCAAAGTTACGGAAGCGGCTTTTAAGAAGGCTTGGGGCCCTAATCTAGCCAAAGTCATGGCTGATGGAAAAGGTTTCTTCTTCTTCCACTTACCAGATAGAGAATTCCGTCGGAAGATACTTGAGAGCGGGCCATTCACTATTTCGAAGGTGCCAATGGTGTTTCAACAATGGAGTCCGGCGTTGGAGCTCCAAAAAGACGGCCACTTATCTGTTCCCTGTTTGGATAAAGCTCAAAAACCTTCCCCGTTGCCTTTTGGTCTTCGCAAGCCATTAGCAAAGTTGCAAGCTTCGTCGGTAAGCCCCTTTATGTCGACTCTAACATGGAACAATTGGAAATGCTCGCTTTTGCGAGAGTGTGTGTGGAGATAACAACCAATCAGCAAATCTGTGAATCTATCGAGGTAGTCCTCCATGGCAAGTCTTGTGTGGTTAATGTTGAATTCGAGTGGAGACCCACGGCTTGTGTTGGGTGTGGTGTGTTTGGCCATAAGTGCAGGTCGGCAGCTCATCAAGCGACAAGGACTGACCGGGATTTGGTTGAGCACCCCTTGCTCTCCAAGGCTAGCCCCCTTCCGCCGACCTTGTTTCTCATCCGAGACCTAATTTGCCCTTTCAGCAATTGCAATAGGTAGATAGGACTCGTGACAATCCTTTATTCATTAACAAACCCGCTCTTGGTCACTTGGTGGCGGCTGCGGATTCATCCGCACCAGTCGAGATGGGTACTTCGGATGCTGGGAACTTGCTGAGCTCCCCTTCGCTTGTGGCCTTGGATGTTCCTGAAGGAAGCCAAGAGATCGCCCCTCTCACAGAATCGGTTATCCCTCCATCAGAGATGGACTCGTCTTGGAAACAGGCCAAGGGTAAAAAGAAGAAATTCCAGGCGAGTAAGGATGCGGCTTCTTTCAGCCTAGCTCCGTCAAGGGAAGATGGCCAGCCTTTAAAACTGAAAAGTAATGCCCTTGCAAAATCCGCCCCTCCTTCGGCGCCCCGGAGGATTGAAGGTACTTCTCTTGGTCCCTCTAAAGCCCACGTTGGGTCCTCTTTGATTGCTAGGCCGAAGATCGTCCCTCCGGCAGTGGTGCATGCCGAAAACTCAGATGATATATCCAGCTTTAATGCGGGCTTGGAAGATGACGATCTGCTTTCTGTTGGGTGCCCATCCCCAACCCTTCAACCTTCGGATGCCCCGGTTTAGATGCTACAAGACAAGCTCTTATTGTTATGTCCGGACCCCTCTCCCTTTGTGCCTCCTCCTTCGGCTCCGAAGAAGAAGGTTGCTAAAAAGAGGTAACCGTCCATCCTTTCCTCTATATATAGATGTATATAGGTATATGGAATATAAGAGGCCTCCTCGATCCTTTAAGGCGGGCCGAAGTTAGGAAATTTGTTTCCAAACATAATCTTTGTTTTATTGGACTCATTGAGACGAAAGTCCCGAAGCGGATTTCGTTTCAATGTCCTCTTTCTTACTTAATGGATGGAATTGGGTTGCGAATTATGAATTTTCATCACGGGGCAGAATCTGGATTGGGTGGAACCCGGATGTTATTAGTTATGATATTCTGGCAATCAATGATCAGGCGATTCATGGTCGATTGAGGATTAATCTGTCTGGAATATATTGCTGTGTCCCTGTAGTTTATGGAGAGCATGCTTTTAGTCGCCGTCGACCTCTTTGGGATGACCTCCTTCATATGAGCGACCTTATGCAAGAATCGGCTTGGTTGGTGGCCGGAGATTTTAACGCCATTAAAGATCCATCCGACCGGTTTGGTAGCTCAAATGCCTAGATTCCTTGCTTTGATGAATTTCCCAATTGCTTAGCTCAAGCTGAGTTAGAGGATCTCAGGTATGTTGGTATGCCTTACACTTGGTCTACGTCGGCTGGTACAACCAGAAAGATGAGGAAAATAGATCGGGTGTTGGTTAACACTAAGTGGAACGTGGAATTCTCATTTTCAAAGGCCTCTTTCCTGACCCCGGGAATCTCTGATCACTCTCCTGTGGTCGTCAGAGTTCTAAACCCGGTTTTCAAGAGAAGGCCATTCAAATACTTCGATTATTGGTCGGAGCACCCAAATTATTCATCCATCATTCAGCAGGTTTGGGATTCGACGTGCCATGGATTCGCTATGTATAGACTTGTGTCCAAATTGAAAGTGCTTAAAGGTAGACTCAAGCAACTTAACAGAGAGGTGTTCTCGAAGATTTCCCTTAGGACAGAGGATGCTAGAGAATCTCTTCGGCTAGCGCAGCTTGACCTTTAGCTCCATCCAAACAATCCCGAGTTGGCTGATCTTGAAAAGAATTGCCGTCGTCTCTTTGTGGACCTGCGTTGCGATGAGGAATCTTTCTATAGACAGAAATCGAGAGTCCGGTGGCTTAAAGAAGGTGATAACAATACTAAAATTTTCCACCTTTCTGTTAAAAAGAGACAACTGAGAAATAGAATCCTTTCGGTTGAGAACACTTCGGTGAGTTGCTCACGGATGCTGATATGGTTCCGCAAGTCTTTGTCTCATACTTTACGGAGTTGCTCGCGCCTCACACGGCCCTCTCCAAGCCTTCCCTTCAAGAGATTAAGAGTTCGTTCGGAGGCCTTTGACTATGGACTATCCTTTCTAGCTCGGTCCTTGATACTGAAATTCGGGATACTCTGTTTTCTCTCCCAAGAGGCAAAGCTTCAGGCCAAGATGGCTTCACTGCGGAATTCTTCAAGACCAATTGGGACATTGTCAGCCCATTTGTGACGGAGGCGATCAGGCAATTCTTTTCGTCAGGTCGTCTTTTGAGGGAGGTAAACAACACTATACTTGCCTTGGTACCTAAAGTGCCGAATGCATGTGCGGTCTCGGATTTTAGACCTATTGCTTGTTGCAATACTATCTATGAGATTATCACTAAGATTTTAGCAAATCGCTTGGCTACGGTTTTGAGTAATTTGGTTGATCCGTCCCAGAATGCTTTTGTTAAAGGAAGAAGAATTAGGGATAACATCTTGATAGATCAAGAACTATTTGATGGCTTTCATATTGACCCGTATCTCCCTAAATGTGCTGTCAAAGTGGACTTTCAAAAGGCTTATGACACTGTTGATTGGGACTTCCTTCAGCTAACTCTTGTAGCCTTTGGTTTTCCTGATATTATGATTCGGTTGATCATGGAGTGTGTTCGAACCCCAAAATACTCCATTTCAATCAATGGAGAGCTTCACGGTTTCTTCCCTGGTGGTTGGGGCCTTCGGCAGGGTGACCCTATGTCGCCTTATCTCGTTTACCCCGGTGATGGAGGTATTCTCGGGAATCTTGAGTGCTCACACGTCCTTCAAGGATTTCAAATACTTTTGGCGCTGCAAATCGGTCAAGCTTTCTCACCTCTTCTTCGCCGATGATGTCTTTCTCTTTAGTCAGGCTGATTGGGTATCCATTACCATGCTGAAAAAGGGTTGGATTTGTTCTCTTCTTGGAGTGGCCTGGTCCCGAACAAGAACAAAAGCGAAGTATTTATTTCGGGTGGCTCCCCGTCTCTACGCAACCACATCCTACTGGCGTTCGGGTTTCAGGAAGGAGCATTACCGGTGCGATATCTTGGAGTTCCTATCATATCTTCCAGGCTTGGGAAAGCAGATTGTGTCGCTCTAATTGATTGGATCACTGCTAGGGCCCAATCTTGGGCTCATCGTTTTCTCTCCTTTGCCGGAAGGTTGTAGCTTATCAGGTCAGTCTTACATTCTATCCAAGCATTCTGGTCAAGTGTATTTACCCTGCCGATTTCGGTCCTTAATAGCATCGAAAAAATATTGAGGCAATTTTTATGGAAATGAGCCTCCCTCAGGAAGGGCGGGGCTAAGGTCTCATGGGATGATATTTGCCTTCCAAAACTGAGGGAGGACTTGGCATTCGTAAACTGAGAGACTGCAACAAAGCATCTATGATGAAATACATTTGGATTCTTTTCACAGACAAAGAATCCTTGTGGTGCAGATGGATTCATTCAAACTTCTTAAAAAGGGATAATTTTTGGATTGTCTCTTCTCCTACGGTCTGTTCATGGGCTTGGAAAAAAATATTGCAATTAAGAAGTGATTCTCGGGTATCCTTCCTTTGGAAGATTGGAAATGGTCTTTCGATTTCATTATGGTTCGATCATTGGCACCCGAAAGGATTATTTGATGTTATCATCCCGGATCCTCTTATCCAGAGTTCTGGTCTTCCAAAGCATGCGGTTGTGGCGGACCTCCTTTCTCCATTGGGTGATTCTTTTCGGATGCTGGGGGCTCTCCATCCAGACGTTAGGCCATGAGCCGGACCTGTTCTCCTGGAGGTGGCATTCATCCGGATCGTTCTCGGTAGGGTCGGCCTGGGACCACATCAGGACCAAAAAAAGCCGTGTTCCTTGGGCTTCGCTAATATGGAACAACGACATAACCCCCATGTTCCAATTTAATCTTTGGTTGATTGCTAGAAATCGCTTGCCTACTCAGGAGCTTCTTATCTCTTATGGTAGAATTGAGGTCGCCACCTATGCCTTTTGCAATGAAGTTCCTGACTCCATTGATCACTTATTTTTTGATTGTCACTTAACCTCTTCTATCGCCTATTTTTGGGCCACTTGTTACAATCTTCCATGGCGCCCCAAGCCTTGGACCGAAAACCTAAACTGGGCTTTGTCGTTCCTTAAAGGCAAAGATTTCTTTCACAGCATAGCTCGATTCTCTTTTGCTGCCATGTGCTATGTCATTTGGAAGAAAAGGAACGGGATTATTTTTCGGGGAGAAGCGGTGGTTCGTACTGCTCTAAAGAAACATATTATCAAGCTGGTTAAGGACAAGGCTGTCACCTTCTCGAACGTCCCAAATATCCCAAGAAATAGAAGGCTTCAGAGAAACTGGGGATTTGATCCCTCCATCTTAGCCGATAATGCAGACACGGCGTAATTCCGGGTGTGATCAATCATTGGCTTCCCTATTCGGCGATTGAGGTCCGCAGCTGGTTTTTGCGTTCTGATTTTATTTTGTGACCTTTTAGGTCTTTCCTTTGTTGTTGTTCTAGTTATTTCTTGTTGCTCTTGGTTCGGTTCCCTTCCACTCTTAATGCGGTTCGCACCTAGAGTGTAAGATTAGGAGCCGTTTCTTTGTAAATTTGTTCAAAGCTATAATATACTTTACCTTTACCAAAAAAAAAAAAAAACAACTGCGAAAGCATACCTCGCGGGTTACTATTCACGGGTTTCCTCTTTACTGGTTTCCCGAGTTACTGTTCATTGGTTTGGTGTAATGCTCATTCCCGGAGATCTAACCGTTGGAATGGGATGATTTTTGGAGGGAAGATCCCTTGCTACCTCCTTTTCCTTCCCACCGAAGGGATTTGAAAGATCTGCTCTACAGTCCGAGATATCCCTTGCCCTAGGGTTCGGTTTCTGCAGTTTTCAGATCTAGTTTCTTCTTCTGGTTTTATGCCATTCCCGGAGATCTAGCCGTTCAAATGTTATGATTTTTGGATTGAAGCTTCGTTTCAACATCCTTTCCATCTTCACCGTTAGGATTTGAAAAAGCTGATCTACATTCCGAGATATCCCGTGCCCTAGGGTTCGGATTTCTGCAGTTTTCAGATCTGGTTTTTCGTCTTGTTTTTATTCCATTTCCGGAGATCTAGCCGTTAAAATGGGATGATTTTTGGAGTAAAACTTCGTTTCAACGTCCTCTCCATCTTCACCGCTCGGATTTGGAAAAGCTGATCTACATTCCGAGATATCCCGTACCCTAGGGTTCGGATTTCTGCAGTTTTCAGATCTGGTCTTTCGTCTGGTTTTTATACCATTCCCGGAGATCTAGCCGTTCAAATGGGATGATTTTTGGATTGAAGCTTCGTTTCAACGTTCTTTCCATCTTCACCGTTCGGATTTGGAAAATCTGATCTACATTCCGAGATACCCCGTACCCTAGCAGTGCGCGCAAGCTGTTTGACGGAATGGCTGAAGGGGTTCCGACTTGAGCTGAAGGGGTTCAGATCGGTGGATAGGCCTCATCTTCTACAGCAGAGGTCGTATAGTCCCTGTTCGCAGGCCCTCCTCTCGAAAATCCCCAGGCGACTTCTTTCCTCAACTCCCGAAGTCTCTGTGCTGTTGTGTGCTGGTTCTGTTGTGTGCTGTTTCTGCATGTCTGGGTTCGGTTTCTGTGAGTTCTGTGGCAAGTGCTGGGCTGGTGAAAACCCTGCATTCCCAAGTTTCTAAGAAGGATATACTCCGGCTTATGCCCTTCATTCGATGCTCTTACCTTGGCTGTGACCGGGGTGCAGTCCATGTGTTTGTGGAAATGTCTTCTGCTGCTGTTGAAGCTGAAGACAGCTCTAGGGAAGACCCACAGCTGGCTGGAACCTCAAAGGGGCGTCCCAACCCCTCTCCGGCTGTCCCTTCAACTTCATTTCAGCCTGGTGTGGCTGTGAACTTGTCCACCCAGCAAGCTTCGAAGGAGAAACAACAAGAGCCGCAGGAGCTAAATGCTTGCCCCCACCGGTCTAGAGGCCAGAGCCGTAGACGCTCTGCATCCAAGCATGCCTTGCCCCGTCCAAATGGACAGAAGAATGCTCCGACCTGAACATGGGCAAGCGTGGCCAGCCTTGCAGTGAAAGGCTCCGAATTATCCTACATCCCTCCTACTTTTGTAGATGGCAAAGCAGTGATCAACTTGGCGGATGAAGTACTTGATGCAGTGGACCCGAAATGGCATCAATGCTTAGTGGGATACCTCGTTGGGAGAAAGAGGCTTCCATTCGATGTATTGGACCGTTCTCTGAAAAAAGCTTGGGGGCTCCAAGCTTGTACAAGTCCTAGCTAATGATCAAGGATTCATTTTCCTTCACATTCGGACCCGGTGTTTCAAAGGAAACTTTTGAGGATGGGCCGATCACGATTTCTAGAGTGCCTCTCATTCTTCGTCAATGGAAGCCACTCATGGACCTAAAGAAGGAGAAACATAACTTTATACCGATTTGGATTCGGTTGAAAAACTTACTGTTTGATTGTTGGACGGTGCCGGTGATGAGTGCCATCGCTAGTGTGGTGGGTGACCCACTTTATGTGGACCAACGAACGGACCAAATGAACTTGGTCTCGTTTGCTAGAGTTTGCGTGGAGATCAAGACGAATCAATTGAGATGCAAAATCGCTGAAGTGACCGTGAAGGGGTTACTCGGACGATCAACATCGAATATGAATGGGTACCGGCAGAATGCCTTGACTGTGGAATCTTCGGCCATAATTGTTGAGCCCCCCACCGAGTGCCAAACCCCGCTGCCACTGGTCGATCTCCCCCTCGACAGCGCAACCCAACCAAACAGACCAGAGATCCAAAGCAGCATATGGACGACCGTGCTCCTCCGGTTGTAGCAAGTTCGGTTCAGCAGCTGGTCCCCAACCCCAACCCGATTGCTGAAGAAATGGCTCTGAAGCAGGCTGTGACCGATCCAGCTCCCTTAGCCCCTCCTGTGGTCATCGCTCCAGAAATGATGGCTGCAGAATCACAAGCTGTTTCGGAACAGCTTTGGAAACAACCGAAGGCCAAGAAAAAGAAGAACTTGTCCTCCAAGGTTGGTGAATCCTCCTGCCCGACTGTGGCGGATGTTGAGGAACAAACCCGTCCGCCTAAGGTACGGGCGGCAGTTGCTCCTGATCCGATCAAGGTCGATGCGGTTAAAACTCTGCCGCCCGAGTCTGCTCGGAGGACGCCGAGGAGATCGAGCGCTCGCCCTAAGGTAGTTCTCTCGCTTGCTGCCGCCTCCCGGCCATATCAAGTCCCATCTAGGAGCCTTGAACACGGAGAGGTATCGGAAGTTGCTGCTACATTTGAGTCCTCGGATGAGGATGATATTCTATCACTTGGTTCATCTCTCCCATCCCTAAGAGATGCCCCAACGAAGGTGGAGACCATCCAGGATAGATTGCTTGCTTTGCCCCCGGAACCGGACCCGATGGTGATCCCTGAGGCAACGGCATCTTCCCACGGAAGAAGAGGTAGGCTCCCTTGCCTCCTTTCGCCTCTCGTAGAGTAGTTTACTTATTGTCTCTATATTAGTTATATATGTATTTTGGATATTGGAATATTAGAGGTCTTATGGACCCGTTGAGAAGAGCCGAGGTTAGGAACCTCGCCCATTCGAACGGCCTTTGTATGATCGGTTTATTGGAGACCAAAGTGACGGAGTATCTTTTTCGTTCCATGTCTAATGGACTTTTGTCGGGTTGGAAATGGGCTGCCAATTATGAGTCTTCTTCGAAAGGAAGGATTTGGGTTGGTTGGGACCCTTCTCTCGTCAATTTTGAAGTCATTTCTTTCAACGATCAGGCTATTCACGGTAAAGTTACACTCCTTACGTTGGGGTTATGCTGTTGCACTTCGATGATTTATGCTGGACACTCGTTTGTATCACGGAGGCCTTTATGGGCGGACCTGATTAGGATGAGTTCTTGCATCCGGGACTTGGCTTGGATGGTGGCTGGGGACTTCAATGCCATTAGAGACCCGTCTGATAGGATTGGGGGCTCCGACACCTGGATCCCCTCTTTCGATGAATTCAATCAATGTTTGTTTCAGGCGGAACTAGAAGATTTGAGGTATGTTGGACTCCGATTTACTTGGTCCACATCTTCTGGGGTTAACCGTAAGGCCAGGAAAATTGATCGGGTGTTAGTGAATGCTAAATGGAGCTTACAATTCTCTTACTCGGAAGCGACCTTTCTGACCCCCGGAATTTCAGACCATTCTCCTATGGTGGTCAAGGTGACTCAACTAGTTCTTCGAAGGAAACCTTTCAAATTCTTTGAGTTCTGGATGGAGCACCCGTCCTTTAGTGGCATTGTAGCGCAGGTTTGGGATGCCCCGGTAGAAGGGGTCCCTATGTACAGGCTGGTTAGCAAATTGAAGGCCTTGAAAAGTCGGCTTAAGCAGCTGAATAGAGATTCCTTTTCCAATATCTCCGAGAGGGTTGCCGAGTCTAGAAATGCCTTTAGGTTAGCCTAGCTTGACCTATAGCAGGACCCAACCAACGATCTATTTGCAGAGTTGGAGAAGAATCATCGCAAGACCTATGTGGAATTGAGGAGTCAGGAGGAGTCTTTCTTCAGACAAAAATTCAGGATTAGATGGCTTGAGAATGGTGATAAGAATACTAAGTACTTCCATCACTTTGTCACTACAAGATAGATGAGGAACATGATTCTCTTGGTTCTTGATAGGAATGGTCTTTTGGTCACCGAACCAAGGCTTGTGTAGGACACCTTCATCTCTCACTTCCAGGAGCTCTTTGAATCGCGTCCTCATCATTCTAGCGCTACCTTTCTAGACTTGCAGCACACTATTCGGTCCCCTCTAGTGAGGATCAGATCAGTCTCCTCTCCCAACCTTACTCGGATCGAGAAATTCAGGATACCTTGTTCTCCCTAGCCCGTGGGAAGGCTCTTGGGCTAGATGGGTACGGTGTGGAATTTTTCAAGAGCAATTGGGAGATTGTAGGGCCTTGGTTATTGAAGCAGTTAAGGACTTCTTCGTCACCGGGAGACTTTTAAGGGAGATTAACAACACCATCCTAGTGCTGATCCCTAAAGTAGCTAATGCGACATCGGTACATGATTATAGACCTATTGCTTGCTGCAATACGATTTATAAGTGTATTACAAAGGTCTTAGCTAATCGCGTTGCCGCGATGCTCCATCACACTATTAGCCCTTCTCAGAATGCCTTCGTTAAGGGCCCGACGGATCCGGGATAATATTCTTCTTGCCCAGGAATTATTTGCTGGCTTCCATATTTAGCCGTATATTCCTAAATGTACTGTTAAGGTGGATTTTCAGAAGGCTTATGACACGGTTGACTGGGACTTTCTTGAATTGGTTATGCGTGCCTTTCGTTTCCCGGACTACCTCATACAACTCATTATGGTTTGTGTGCGTACCCCCAAGTTTTCTATTTCCCTGAATGAGGAACTTCATGGGTTTTTCCCTAGTGGACGTGGCTTACGTCAAGGGGATCCTATGTCCCCTTATCTCTTTACCTTGATTATGGAAGTCTTCTCAAGCATCCTCAGTGAGTGTGCGGGGCAACCTGGATTTAATTTCTTCTGGAGGTGTAAGGATACAAGATTATCTCATCTATTTTTTGCGGATGATGTCTTTCTCTTTTGTCATGCAGACATGGCATCCATTTCTCTTCTGAAGGATGGTCTTGACACCTTCATGGCATCGAGCGAATTGAAGCCAAATAACAACAAAAGTGAGATATTTCTTGCGGGTGGTTTGGAGGAGCTGTGGAATGAGATTAAGAATGCCCTTGGTTTTATTGAGGGAAAGCTGCCGGTAAGATACTTGGGAGTTCCTATCATATCCTCAAGGCTCGGCAAAGCGGACTGTGTGTCCTTAATTGATCGTATTATGGCCAGGACCCAATCCTGGACACGGCGCTTTCTATCCTTTGCTGGCAGAGTGCAGCTTATAAGGTCAATCCTTCATGCGATCCAAGCTTACCGGGCAAGTGTCTTCACCATTCCTGTAGCAGTTTTGGATCGCATTGAAATGATCCTCAGACAGTTCCTTTGGAAGGGACTCAGCCTTGGTAAGGGTGGCGCGAAAGTATCATGGGAAGACGTGTGCCTCCTAAAGGAGGAAGGAGGCTTTGGAATTTGCAGATTGCGAGAGTACAACAATGCAGCGATGCTCAAGCATATTTGAATCCTATTTACGGACAAGGAGTCCTTATGGTGCAAATGGATCCACTCAACCTTCTTGAAAAGGAAGAGCTTCTGGGCGGCGGGGGTGCCGGCCTACTGCTCTTGGGCTTGGAAGAGAATCTTACACCTGAGATTCGACTTCCGATTATATTTTTGCTGGAGGATTGGGGATGGACAATCAGCCTCCCTTTGGTTTGATCACTGGCATCAGAGAGGTCTCTTAGATCTTATTTGCTCAGTATGATTCTAAATTCCGGTTTACCCAGGTGTGCCACTGTGGCTGATCTTTTCTCACTGGCGAGACAGGCCTTCAAGACAGTGATTGAATCTTGGGACCAGTCCCTCCCTCTCCTATCCGGAGTATCGGATCGTTTTGTTGGGAGCGAAAGCCCGAATGGTGTTTTCTCGGTCGCCTCGGCGTGGCATATCATTAGAAGGAAGAAGGATAGGGTTAACTGGGCTGCCTTTATTTGGAATAAGGCCATCACACCGATATACCAATTCAATCTCTGGCTCATTATAAAAAACCGTCTTCCCACCCAAGTTCTACTCATGTCTTATGGCAAAATTGGGAGTGAAGTCTGTGCTTTTTGCAAGCTGACGCCATATTCCATTGATCACCTTTTCTTCGGCTGCTGCATCACTACTAGCATGGCTTACTTTTGGGCGGCTAAGTGTAATCTCCCATGGAGAAACAAGACTTGGTCTGAAAACCTTCAGTGGGCGATGAAGTTCCTCTCCGGTAAGGACTTCTATCGTTCCATTGCTCGTTTTTCATTTGGTGCTCTATGCCATCTTATTTGGAAGTACAGGAACGACATTCTCTTCAGAGATCATACAGTCTCAGTTGCGGCAGTCAAAAAGCACCTCATTAAAGTAGTGAAGGATAAGGCCTTAACATTCAAAAATGTTGAAGATAATCCAAGAAATAGAAGACTCCAACGTAACTGGGGGATAGATACTTCTATTTTCCTTGAAGGGGTTTAGGGACACCTTGCGAATGGGATGCGGCTTTAGGTCTCCTTGGGCACATGTTGCATGTTAGCACCCGCTTTCTTCCTCGGCCTCCTCCTCTATTGCTTGCTGGTGGGTGGTCGTCCATGGCGGCGTCTCCTCCTTGGTGCTTTTTGCCTTGCTTGTTTTTTCTTGTATTCGGGAGGTTGGTCTCCCTTGGTTTCAGTTTAGCTCTGCGTGGCCTCCTCACTCCTCTTCTGTCCATCTGCCTTTGTGTAGGCTTTTATGTGCTTTGGCCGCTTTTGCAGAGTTCTTTTGCATCTGACTCCCTTCCACTCGCATATGCTTCATGTCTTGTTGAGTGCAAGTTTTGTGGGGTCGGATCTTGTGTAATTGTTGGTTCAAAGCTCTATACATTATTACTTCTTACCAAAAAAAAAAAAAAAAAATGTGAAAGCATATATATGGATTTTGCCATTTCGGATTTCTCGGGTTACCGTTCACTTTTCTCTCCAGTTTGGGCGAAACTCTTCTGTCACACGATCGGATTTCACTATGAACAAAAGAGAAGTTCACTTCGCCTCGGTGTTTTGCTGGTTGACTAAGAATAAGGGCGATTCCGACAGTAATTGGAGCTGGTTTTTGGTGGGTTGGGTCATCTGTTGACCGCCTACAAACCCTGATATAGTTGCGCTTGATTCGTCTCCGTTTTTGGGTCAAACAAATCAAACATCAAAACAAACAAACTAAAAGATTAAAGTTCAAAGTTTTCAAATCTTGCATCTCTCCCCCCTTTTTGTGATGGAAGGGATCCGCTTTTTTTCTTTGTTTCTTTTTCTTCAACTTCTCTTTCCTGTCGTTCCATTGATTTTGGAACAGGCGACTGCATTCTTCAATGCCATAGCAGAAATGGTGATGTCATCCTCATCATCTTCATCCTCAATGATGAGCTCTTCTCTTTTGGATGAAGTGACCATAGGCTCCTTTCCTTTTCTTTTTTTGCTGCCAAAGAGATTTGATGAGGTTTGGCAGGAGTTGTCTCCTTGAATTTCTCCAAAGCCCTGTTGAGTTCTTTCAGACGCATTTTGGACACCATTTTCAGTCCTACCACCATTTTATCACAAGGTCGAACACAAAGAAATTGTGGAGGCTGAATATTCAAATGTCGAATAACTTAGACACAAGACCGGATAAGGAAGTGACCCTTGTCCTTCACCACTTTTCTATACATGTGGAACAAAATAGTGTGAGGAAGAGAAACCTTTTTCCAGCATTGATAGCGTACATCAAGCTTTGCCTCCGAATTTGATACATCGTCTTTGAAGTAGACTTCGAGGCAATTTATCACAATCCGGAATGTTAAATGCACGCATTCTTGAGTAGGAAATTCTTCCCTCATTCTTCCGTCCTTAACAAGTTCCAATGTAGCACGAGCAATAGAGACATTAATTGGTTGATATTTTCCTCTCTCAACCCCAATCACAGCATATCTACATCCACCACAAAGTCCCGATCTGACACTAAAAGAAATTTTATTGCATCCAAGAAGCTGAGATTCAGTTAGTTCAGCATAGAGCTTCGTTTCGGAACAGAATTGTTCAAGTTGAAGAGAATGAAACTTTTTCCTCAAATTAACATGCACAACATCAAGGAAATCAAAATCCACACTTCTAGGGTTTATCACCCCACGCTTTAACAATTTAGAGTATAGATCCTTCTGTTCCTTCGATCGAAACAAGTCTGTCATTTTTCCTCGAATTTTTGCCGCAACACCCATTCTCGGTTGAAATTGACTGTACAATTTATCATCATCATTCCCATCTATCGGATTCAGTCCTCCAACACGCGGATCACTTGGAATATTTGCAAGGGATTCTTCTGCCATCCCCTTAGGAGCAATTCCCAAACGCTCCATAGTTCGCAAAAAGATGAACTCATTTCCATATCCCTTATCCTTAAGAAACTCGTCGATGTAGTTCAATGGAGTACCGCTCCTCTTTAAAGCACGGTAAAGCTTATAAATAAAAGAGGGCTTTTGAGTTCTTGGAACAACTTCTTCAACGATTTCTTCTTCTTCGGATGACCAGCACCACTGTGAACTAGTTGGAGAAGAATGACGCTACCGAGAATGTTGTGGGCTCGTTGCGACCGGGTGACTCCTCTTCCTCGGTGAGATCAAAATGAGTAGCCCCTCACTCATTTGCCGTGGTCCCCGCTTGCAATCTCTCGAAGACTTTCTGAGGACGACATCTTTGGTCGCCTTGAAAGATTCCGAACTTGACTTTTCCCAAGAAAGATGATAACTTTTCGAAGATTAAACAAGTGAAGAAGACGGGAGTGAAAGATCGATGCTTTTTAGGGTTTTTTAGCCTACGAAGAGAGATATACCAAGCGTCGTAAAGGAAAGTAAAAGATGCCCTTTAAAACAAGCCTTTTTCAAAAAATAGCGCCATTTTTAAAATATTTACTCCTTTTTGAAAAAGAAAAGATTGACTAGGGTTTTGTTGAATTAAAACTTACTCAGCTGTCGTACCAAGCTCGAGGTGCTTGCTTTAAACCATACAAGGCCTTTTTCGGTCACGAATACCGAGTCGGTTTCTTTGGGTCTTCAAACCCGGTGGTTGTTCCACATAGACTTCCTCATGGATAAATCCATTAAGGAAAGCACTTTTGACGTTCATTTGGAATAACCTGAAATTCTTATAATGTGCAAAAGCAAGTAATAATCGAATTGCTTCTAACCTTGCTTGCGTGCGTAAGTCTCGTCATAGTCTATCCCTTCTTCTTGCGTATATCCCTTTGCCACGAGTCTTGCTTTGTTTCTTATGACTTTTCCTTTCTCGTTCATCTTGTTCGAAAACCCATTTAGCTCCACTAATAGATTTACCTTTTGGTTTAGGAGTCAATTCCGAGACATCATTAATGCTGAATTGTCTCGAGTTCTTCTTGCATAGCTTCAATCCCAGCTTTCATCGATAAAGCTTCTTCTATGCTTTTGGGTTCCCGCCGTCTTTTGTTCGTGCAATAATGAGATCTTTAGGATGGGTATCGATTAATTTTCAGGTTTAGGATCACTTCCTTCATTTGAATCTTCAATAACTACTTGTTCTTGGTCTTTCGTAGTTTGAGCGCTTCTTTAGACTTTATAGAGTCTCAAGGCAGGTTCGGATTCTTCAAGATGAGTCTCGAATCGATTCATCTTGCATAGAGTCTTGAAATTTGACATTCATTGACTCCTCCACAGACTGGCTCTTCTTGTTATAGACTCGTATGCTTTGCTCGAGATAGAATATCCAAGGAAGATGCCTTCGTCTCGATTTTTCTTCAAACTTGCCAACTCGATCATTTGCATTTTCAAAATAAAGCATTTACAACCAAACACATGAAAGTATGAAACAATGGGTTTCTTTCCTTTGAAGGTTGGTGGGCTTGTTCGGTTGGACAGCCTCATCTAAGCCGCCTCTAAAGCCTATTCGAACACCTGGTATGTGGCTTCTTTGGTCAATGCGAATTCCTCTTTAGGGTTTGGGGCCTTGCTGCATTGTGCTATGCTACTGTCTGTATTATGGCGTCTTCGTCTAATCCGACTACCCATTTGGGCCGGTCGAAAGAGAAATCCCAAACTGGGAATAGGCGGAGTAGGAGCCGTCTCAGGTCCGTTTCTCATGGCCCCTCTGTCAATCGTTCTGCTACTCGAAAACAGGGGGAGCCCAAAGCTCCCCAACCGTTCATGGGCGAATGTAGCTAGACTCTTGGCTAAAGGGTATGAACTTAGTTATGTGCCTCCAACTTCGGTTGGTAAAAGGGCTGTGGTCCACTTATCTGAGGAAGTAGTGCATGTTGCAGATCCGAAATGGAAGCATTGTCTAGTCGGCTATTTTGTTGGTAAAAGGGTTCCCTTCAAAATGACTGAGTCGGTCCTAAAAGAAACTTGGGGGACCCATCTATCGGAAGTGTTAGCAAATGATGAAGGATTTTACTTCTTCTTTATTCCGGATCATGACTATCGCAGAAGAATTCTTGAAGAAGGACCATTTACGGTCAATATAGTGCCACTTATCCTTAAACAATGGCAACCAACTCTTGAATTGAGGAAAGACCTTCAATCCTCGGTGCTGTGTGGATCCGCATGAAGAATATCCCATTTGCATATTGGTCAGCCCTTGGGATAAGCCAAATAGCAAGTGCGGTTGGAACACCCTTGTATGTAGACCCTTTTACTGAAAAAATGAGGCGTTTATCTTTTGCAACGGTATGTGTTGAAGTGTCGGCTAAAGTGGAACAATGTGAATCTATAGAAGTATTTCTTGGAGGGCAAATCCTTCATTGTTCCTATCTTCTATGAATGGAGACCTATATCTTGTCCTAAATGCCATGTCTTTGGCCATAACTGTGAAAAAGAGGAAGCAATGGCGTCTGCTGCTAAGGAAGCTTGGAATGTTGCTCTTGCAGAAACTTGAATTGCTGCTGCAACTCCTGCTCATCTCAGTCCCCCACCTCAGGCACGTAAGGTGTCCTATACTAATTAGCATGAAGGCTGGAAACATGTGACCCACAAAAAGAACCAACCAGGGTCTAAAGTGAAGGGTAAGTCCGTGACTCCCCCTATATCTATTTTGAAGTTCAAAGATACGGCAGACCCTTCCCTCTCGGTTTTGAACAAGACTGTCCAAAAAGAACAAGGGACCCTGAATCCTGGTTCTAGCGGACCTTCTTCTTCGATTGTCCTGGTGGATCCTATCCCAGCAACTGTTTCTTTTAGGTCTGGCTCCTCTGATGAAGACTCTGAAGATGTGGCCAATGCTAACAGTAGTAGCTCGGATGATAAAGCACTTGAGACTGTTGTTCCTCAAGAACCTGTCCTTAGTGATGATCATCCTGCTGTAATTTAGGACACCCTCGCCAAGAAGATTGTCCCGAAGGTTCTTGCTATCACTCCTGCGATGGTAGATCCTCCAACTCAGGGGACTAGTCGGAGGAAGCCTCCAAAACGTCGGTAGCTCCTTCCCCTTTTGTATTTTATATATATATATATATATATAGTTATGAATATAGGAGTTTGGAATATAAGAGGACTTGGTGACCCCTTGAGACAAGCGGAGATTAGAAACTTTGCTAGGTCCAATAACTTATGCTATGTTGGGATTGTTGAAACACAAATATCCCAGGGTGCCTTTAGTTTGGTCTCTTTTGTGTTGTTGCCCGGTTGGAATTGGGAAAGCAATTATAATCATTCCTCTAAAGGAAGAATTTGGGTGGGATGGAATCCCCTTGATGTTTATTTTATCGTTAACTCTTCTTTGAACCAAGCTATTCATGGAAAACTATCTAGTTTAGCCTTTGGTAAAGTGTTCTCTCTCGCGGTTGTTTATGCTGAACACAGTTTTGTTTCTAGACAGCCCTTATAGACTGATCTTATTCAAACTAGTTCTATTCTGCTGGGTTCTCCTTGGATCATAGCTGGTGACTTTAATGCAATTCGCGACCCTTCGGACAGATTGGGCAGCTTTAATGGTTGGATCCCAGCTTTTGATGAATTCCGTGATTGTCTCAACCAAGCTGGCCTGGATGACCTAAGATATATGGGTAATAGATTTACTTGGGCTATGTTGATGGGTCCTAACCGTAAACAAAGGAAAATTGATCGTGTTCTTGTTAATGCTTGCTGGACTGCTGAGTTTTCATTCTCTGAAGCCTCCTTTTTGGCCCCTGGCATTTCGGATCATTCTCCAATGGTGATTAAAATCTTGCCTGCCCCTAAGTCTTGCAAGCCTTTTAAGTTCTTTAACTTTTTGAGCACTTACCCAGAATTTTCCAATCTGGTTTCTCAAGTCTGGAACACTTCATTTATGGGTACCCGAATGTTTACCCTCTGCTCTAGGCTTCGTCTCCTTAAATGTAGGTTGAAGCAGCTAAACAAGGAGTCATTTTCGGACCTCTCCTTTAGAACGGCCGAAGCTAGACGTGCCTTACTTCAAACTCAGAATGCTCTTCAAGTCGACTCTTTTAATCTTCAGCTTGCGGAATTGGAGAAGCAGCAGCTTCAGTCCTTCTCGGATTTGCGCCTTCAAGAAGAGTCTTTTTATAGACAAAAATCTCGAGTTCGTTGGCTGAAAGAAGGGGACCTCAATACGAAATTCTTTCATCATTCGGTGAATAGGAGGCACCTTCATAATAGAGTTATCTCGCTTACTAATGGGGACTTCACTACTTCGAATTCTAATGAAGTTCAGAATCTCTTTGTTGATCATTTCCGTGAACTATTGGCCCATGCTCCCCCTGTTGCTCGACCTTCTGTGGAAGAGCTGCGTGTGGTTATAGGACGTACTATTGATGAGGAACAGGTGTGTTTTATTTCTAACCCCATATCTGATACTGAGATTAGAGAACTCTGTTCTCTCTTGTAGTGGGTAAAGCCCCTGGCCCTGATGGTTTTAATGTGGAGTTCTTTAAACATTCTTGGGAGATTGTTAGACCCTCGGTTATTTTGGCAGTTAAAGATTTTTTTGTGACAGGCAAGTTGTTGCGAGAGATAAATACGACCATCTTGGCCTTGGTTCCCAAAGTTCCTAATGCCTCTAGTGTTAATGATTTTTGGCCCATTGCTTGTTGCAATACCATTTATAAGTGCATCACTAAGCTCATTGCCAACCGGCTCTCTCATGTGCTTCCCTCTATCATTAGCCTTCCCCAAAATGCTTTTGTTAAAGGTAGACATATCGGTGACAATATACTGCTTGCCCAAGAGCTCTTTTGTGGTTTTCATCATGATCCTTATCGGCCTAAATGTGTGATAAAGGTTGATTTTAGGAAGGCTTACGATACGGTTGATTGGGATTTCATTGAACTTTGTTTGCAAGATTTTGGCTTCCCTTTGGAGTTCATTGCCTGCTTTATGATCTGCATTCGTACCCCTAAGTTCTTGGTTTCTTTAAATGGGGAACTCCATGGCTTTTTCTCGAGTGGTAGGGGCATCCGTCAAGGTGATCCAATGTCTCCTTATATTTTTACTCTTGTGATGGAAATCTTTACTGGCCTTATGGACATTCAAACTAGACATCCGGATTTTGGATTCTTCTGGCGTTGTAAGTCCACCAGACTCTCGCATTTATTTTTTGCTGATGATGTACTACCCTTTGCTGAAGCTAGCTTACCATCCATTGATCTCCTTAAGGATGGGATTGAGAAATTTTCCAATTGGAGTGGACTGGTTCCAAATTGAGTAAGAGTGAAGTTTATCTCTTTGGGGGCTCCTCTGATCTTTGTGATGAGATTCTAAATAAACTGGGCTACCAGCTAGGCAATCTACCTTTTCGGTATCTTGGAGTCCCAGTTATCTCTGCTAGATTGGGGAAGTCTGATTGTATCTCTCTAGTGAACTCAATTACGTCCCGAGTTCAGTCTTGGACCCATAGATTCCTCTCTTTTGCGGGGCGTCTTCAACTTATAAGGTCGGTACTTCATTCCATCCAAGTTTTTTGGGCCAATGTTTTCTTTCTTCCTTGTTTAGTCCTTAATCGTATTGAGCAAATCTTTTGCCAATTCTTGTGGAGGGGCCCGGCAATGGGTCCGGGTGGTGCAAAGGTCTCTTGGTGTGATGTTTGTTTACCTAAAGAGGAAGGAGGCTTGGGTATTCGAACTCTTCGGGAGAATAATATAGCTTCTATGCTCAAACACATTTGGGTTCTCTTCTTCGACAAAGAATCCCTTTGGTGTAAATGAATCCATTCCATTTTCTTAAAGCGGAAAAACTTTTGGGTTGTCCCGTGTCCTACTCATTGCTCGTGGGCTTGGAAAAAGATATTAAACCTTTGGGAGCAATTCCAGCGATACTTCAAGTGGAACATTGGAAATGGTTGCTCGGTTTCTTTTTGGTTTGACCCTTGGCACCCGAATGGCCCTTTATAAAGGTTTTTCTCCAATCAAGACATTTATCGCTCGGGGATTTCTCGCCTAGCGTCGGTTGCCGATGGCTTTGCCACTCCCATGGGCTGGTACGTAATCAATATCATGGCTAATTGGTGGAATCCACTCCCAGTTTTCAATCAAGGTGAAGATCGTTTCCAATGGCTGTCACACCCTTCTGACCGATTCTCCACCGCCTCTGCTTGGGATTTGATTCGGCCAAAGGGCAATGTGGTCACTTGGGCCTCCTTCATTTGGAGCACCTCCTTGCCTCCGAGATACCAAACTCACCTATGGCTTATCATGTGCAATCGACTACCGACGCAAGTTTTGCTTATCTCTTACGGTAGAATTTTAACTATCAATTGTCCTCTTTGCTCGTGTAGGCCGGACTCTATCGATCACTTGTTCTTTGCTTGCCGTATTTCGAGTACTCTTGCTTCATTTTGGGCAGCAAAATTCAACCTTGTTTGGCAAAACAAGCCGTGGAAAGAGAATCTTTTATGGGTGTCCAAACGGTTTGTGGATAGAAGTTTTTATCAAACTATGGCTCACTTTAGCTTTGGTGCCATGTGCTACATCATATGGAAAGAGCGAAGCAATGTGCTTTTTCGTAATCAAACCCTCTTCCTCTCGGCGATGAAGATGCACCTCCAGAAGGCGATTAAGGATAAGGCTATGACCTTTAAGCATGTTGCCGATATTCCCATGAATAGAAGACTTCAACAAAGCTGGGATCTTCATCCTTCTATCTTTGATTAAAGGAGGTTTCTAGTTTGTTCCTTGTCTTTTATTCCTTGTTGTTGTTGGTTTTTTCTTTTCGGGAACCACGGCACCCCTACACTCGCTTTGACTCTTGTCTTCTTGAGTGTCCGTCTTTTGTTGGTGCCAGGCCTCCCCCCTAATTTGTTTTCTTATTCGCAAAATCAATATAAATCTTACCTAAAAAAACAACTGCGAAAGCATGCTTTGCCATTTTGCACCTCGCGGGTTACTATTCACGGGTTTCTTCTCTACCGGTTTCCCGAGTTACTGTTCATCGGTTTGGTGTGATACTCATTCCCGGAGATCTACCCGTTGAAATGGGATTATTTTTGGAGGGAAGATTCCTTGCAATGTCCTCTTCATCTCCACCGAAGGGATTTGAAAGAGCTGGTCTACAGTCGAGATATCCCTTGCCCTAGGGCTTGGTTTTCTGCAGTTTCAGATCTGGTTTTTTCTTCTTGTTTTCTGCGATTCCTGGAGATCTAGCCGTTGAAATGTGATGATTTTTGGAGGGAAGATTCCTTGCAACCCCTTTTCATCTCCACTGAAGGGGTTTGAAAGAGCTGGTCTTTGTCTTTTGGTTTTCTGTGATTCCCGGATATCTAGCCGTTGAAATGGGATGATTTTTGGAGGGAAGATTCCTTGAAACACCCTCTTCATCTCCACCGAAGGGATTTGAAAGAGTTAGTTTGCAGTCCGAGATATCCCTTGCCCTAGGGCTCGGTTTTCTGCAGTTTCGGATATGGTTTTTTCTTCTGGTTTTCTGCAATTCCCGGAGATCTAGACGTTGAAATGGGAAGATTTTTGGAGGGAAGATTCCTTGCAACCCCCTCTTCATCTCCACCAAAGGGATTTGAAAGAGCTGGTCTACAGTCCGAGATATCCCTTGCCCTAGGGCTCGATTTTTTGTAGTTTCAAATCTGGTTTTTCTTCTGGTTTTCTAGTATTCACGAAGATCTAGCCGTTGAAATGGGATGATTTTTGGAGGGAAGAATCCTTGCAACCTCCTCTTCATCTCCATTGAAGGGATTTGAAAGTCTTCATCTCCATTGAAGGGATTTGAAAGAGCTGGTCTACATTCCGAGATATCCCTTGTCCTACCTAGGGCTCGGTTTTTGCAGTTTTAGATCTAGTTTTTTCTTCTGGTTTTCTTCTATCGCCGGGAGCTACAACGATTGGAATGGGCTAAATTTTGGAAGGAACACTCCTCTTACCCCCACCTCCATTCCCACTGAAGGATTTCCACTGGGCTTTCCTAGATTTTGAGATCCACTCAGATCTAGCAGTGCGCGCAGGATGGTCGTCGGGGATGGTTGACGCGGGATGAAGGGGTTCCAAACGGTGGCTTGGCTTCATCTTCTGTAGTTGAGGTAGTATAGCCTTCATTCGTCGGTCCTCCACTGGGCAGCCTCCCAAGCAATTTTTTTTCCTCAACTCCCGTAGTTTCTCTATGCTGCTGTGTGTTGTTTCTACTGTTTCGTGTTTTTCTTCTGGATTCGGTTTCTATGGAGTTCTGTTGTGCGTATTGGGCTGGTGAAGCCTCATGCATTACCAAGTTGTGGTGAAGAAGCTAGTCCGGTGTAAAGCCCTTCATTCGATGGTCTTTGTTTGGTTTGTGACCGGGTTCAGACCAAGTGTTTGTGAAAATGTCTTCTGCTGCTGTTGAGGCTGAAGATAGCTCCCGGGAAGCCCGACTAGTGGTTGGAACCTCAAAAGGGCATCCCAACTCCCTTCATGCTGTTGATTTTACTTCGAAGCAGCCTGGTATGGCTGTGAACTCGTCCTGCCATGATGGATTGAAGGACAAACAGCAAGCTGGACAGTGGAATGCTCACCCCCACCGGTCTAGAGGCCGGAGCCGCATACGGTCTACATCCAAGCGTGCTCTGCCTCGTCCAATTGGACAGCAGAATGCCTCGACCCGATCATGGGTAAATGTGGCCAACCTTTCGGTGAAAGGCTTAGAATTGTCCTACATCCCTTCTACATTTGTAGATGACAAAGCAGTGATCAAGTTGGTGGATGAAGTTCTTGATGCGGTGGACCCAAAGTGGCATCAATGTTTAGTGGGATACCTGGTTGGGAGGAGGAAGCTTCCATTCGGCCTTTTGGACCGTTCTCTGAAAAAAGCTTGGGGCTCCAAGCTTGTAGAAGTCCTAGCCAATTATCAAGGCTTCATTTTCCTCCACATTCCGGACTCGGTGTTTCGAAGGAAGCTTCTAGAAGATGGACAATTACGGTTTCTAGAGTGCCTCTCGTTCTTCGTCAATGGTAGCCACTCATGGACCTTAAAAAGGAGAACCATTCCTCTATCCCGATTTGGATTCGGTTGAAGAACTTACCATTTGATTGTTGGACGGTGCCAGCGATGAGTGCCATTGCTAGTGCGGCGAGCAACCCACTTTATGTGGACCAACGAATGGACCAAATGAAATTGGTCACGTTTGCTAGAATATGCGTGGAGATTAAGACAAAGAAACCGAGATGCAAGATCGCTGAAGTGACCGTGAAGGGGGTTACTCGATCGATAAACATCGAATATGAATGGATGTCGGTTGAATGCCTCGACTGTGGAACCTTCGGCCACAATTGCCGAGCCCCCCCTCGAGTGCATAACCCTGCAGTCTCTGGTCGAACACCCCCTCAAATGCACAACCTAACTAGACTAACTAGAGATCTGAAGCAGCATCTCGCCGATCGTGCTCCTCCGGTTGCTGCAGATTCAATTCAACAGCAGGCTCCCAACCCCATCTCGATTGCTGAAGCTACGGTTCCGAAGCAAGCTGTGACCGATCCAGCTCCTCAACCCCTACTGTGGTCGTCATTCCTGAACCGGTGGCTGCAGAATCACAGGCAATTCCAGAACAGTCCTGGAGACAAGCGAAGGGCAACAAAAAAGAAGAACTTGTCCTCCAAGATTGGAGAATCCTCTCGCCTGTCCGTTGCTGGTGATGAAGAATAGACCCGTTCGCCGAAGACACCTACTATAGCCCTTGCTCCTAATCCTCTGAAGGCACCTATTGCGGAAAAAACATTGCCGCCTAGGTCTTCTTGGAGGACGCATAAGGGATCAAGCGCTCTCCCAAAGGTAGTTCTCTCACTCGCTGTCGAGTCCCGGCCATATCAAGGCCCATCCACGAGCCTTGAACACGGTGAGGTGTCGGAAGTTGATGCCACATTTGAGTCCTCGGATGAGGATGACATTGTATCGCCAGGTTCGTCTTTCCTGGCCTCAAGAGCTTTACCAGAAGAAATTGTAGAAACAGCACATAGCAACACCGATTATATTACGGGAGCCGAGGAAAAATGTCACCTGGGAGGCTACCGAGTGGAGAACCGACAAATGGAGTCTATACGACCTCCGCTACAGAAGATGAAGCCAAGCCACCGTTCGGAATCCCTTCATCCCGCGTCAGCCATCCTCGACGAACATCTTGCGTGCATTGCTAGATCTGAGTGGATCTCGAAATCTAGGCAAGCCTAGTGGAAATCCTTCGGTGGGAATGGAGGTGGGGGTAAGAGGAGTCTTCCTCCCAAAAATCAGCCCATTCCAGCCGTTGTAGCTCCGGAAATAGCAGAAAACTAGACGAAAAAACCAGATCTGAAACTGCAGAAAACTGAGCCCTAGTGCAAGGAATATCTTGGAATGTAGACCAGCTCTTTCAAATCCCTTCGGTGGAGATGAAGAGGAGGTTCAAAGGAGTCTTCCCTCCAAAAATCATCCCATTTCAATAGCTAGATCTCCGGGAATAGCAGAAAGCCAGAAGAAAAAACTAGATCTGAAACAGCAGAAAACCGAGCCCTAGGGCAATGGATATCTCGGACTGTAGACCAGCTCTTTCAAAACCCTTCGGTGGAGATGAAGAGGAGGTTACAAGGAGTCTTCCCTAAAAAAATCATCCCATTTCAACGGCTAGATATCCGGGAATAGCAGAAAACCAGAAAAAAGAACCAGATATGAAACTGCAGAAAACCGAGCCCTAGAGAAAGGGATATCTCAGACTGTAGACCAGCTCATTCATATCCCTTCGGTGGAGATGAAGAGGAGGTTGCAAGGAGTCTTCCCTCTAAAAATCATCCCATTTCAACGGCTAGATCTCCGGGAATTGCAGAAAACCAGAAGAAAAAACCAGATCTGAAACTGCAGAAACCGAGCCCTAGAGCAAGGGATATCTCGGACTGTAGACTAGCTCTTTCAAATCCCTTCTGTGGAGATGAAGAGGAGGTTTCAAGGAGTCTTCCCTCAAAAAATCATCCCATTTCAACGGCTAGATCTCCGCGAATTGCAGAAAACCAGAAGAAAAAACCAGATCTAAAACTGCAGAAAACCGAGCCCTAGAGCAAGGTATATCTCGAACTGTAGACCAGCTCTTTCAAATCCCTTCGGTGAAGATGAAGAGGAGGTTGCAAGGAGTCATCCCTCCAAAAATCATCCCATTTCAATGGCTAGATCTCCGGGAATAGTAGAAAATCAGAAGAAAAAACCAGATCTGAAACTGCAGAAAACCGAGCCCTAGGGCAAGGGATATCTCGGACTGTAGACCAGATCTTTCAAATACCTTTGGTGGAGATAAAGAGGAGGTTGCAAGGAATATTCCTTCCAAAAATCATCCCATTTTAATGGCTAGATCTCCGGGAATAGCAGAAAACCAGAAGAAAAAATCAGATCTGAAACTGCAGAAAACTGAGCCCTAGAACAAGGGATATCTCGGACTGTAGTCCATCTCTTTAAAAACCCTTCAGTGGAGATGAAGAGGAGGTTGCAAGGAATCTTCCTTCCAAAAATCATCCCATTTCAATGGCTAGATCTCCGGGAATAGCAGAAAACCAGAAGAAAAAATCAGATCTGAAACTGCAGAAAACCAAGCCCTTGAGCAAGGGATATCTCGAACTGTAGTCTATTGCTTTGAAATCCCTTCGGTGGAAATGAAGAGGAGGTTACAGGGAATCTTCCCTCCAAAAATCATCCCATTTCAACGGCTAGATCTTCGGGAATAGCAGAAAACCAGAAGAAAAAAACCAGATCTAAAACTGCAAAAAACCGAGCCCTAGTGCAAGGAATATCTCGGAATGTAGACCAACTCTTTCAAATCCTTTCGGAGGAGATGAAGAGGAGGTTCAAAGGATTCTTCCCTCCAAAAATCATCCCATTTCAAAAGCTAGATCTCCGGGAATAGTAGAAAACCAGAAGAAAAAACCATATCTGAAACTGCAGAAAACCGAGCCCTAGGGCAAGGGATATCTCGGACTGTAGAGCAGCTCTTTCAAATCTCTTCGATGGAGATGAAGAGGAGGTTGCAAGGAGTCTTCCCTCCAAAAATCATCCCATTTCAACAGTTAGATCTCCGAGAATAGTAGAAAGCCAGAAGTAAGAACCAGATATGAAACTGCAGAAAACCGAGCCCTAGAGCAAGGGATATCTCGGACTGTAGATCAGCTCATTCAAATCCCATCGGTGGAGAGGAAGAGGAGGTTGCAAGGAGTCTTCCCTCCAAAAATCATCCCATTTCAATGGCTAGATCTCGGGAATAGCAGAAAACCAGAAGAAAAAATCAGATCCGAAACTGCAGAAAACCGAGCCCTTGAGCAAGTGATATCTCAAACTGTAGTCCATCTCTTTGAAATCCCTTAGGTGGAAATGAAGAGGAGGTTACAGGGAATCTTCCCTCCAAAAATCATCCCATTTCAATGGCTAGATCTTCGGGAATAGCAGAAAACCAGAAGAAAAATACCAGATCCGAAACTGCGCAGAAAACCGAGCCCTAGTGCAAGGAATATCTCGGAATGTAGACCATCTCTTTCAAATCCCTTCGGAGGAGATGAAGAGGAGGTTCAAAGGAGTCTTCCATCCAAAAACCATCCCATTTCAACAGCTAGATCTCCGGGAATAGTAGAAAATCAGAAGAAAAAACCAGATCTAAAACTGCAGAAAACCGAGCCCTAGGGCAAGGGGTATCTCGGACTGTAGACCAGCTCTTTCAAATCTCTTCGGTGGAGATGAAAAGGAGGTTGCAAGGAGTCTTCCCCCAAAAAATCATCTTACTTCAACAGCTAGATCTCCGAGAATAGTAGAAAACCAGAAGAAAGAACCAGATCTGAAACTGCAGAAAACCGAGCCCTAGAGCAAGGGATATCTCGGATTGTCGACCATCTCATTCAAATCCCTTCGGTGGAGATAAAGAGGAGGTTGCAAGGAGTCTTTCCTCGAAAAATCATCCCATTTCAACGGCTAGATCTCCGGGAATAGCAGAAAATCAGAAGAAAAAATCAGATCTGAAATTGCAGAAAACCGAGCCCTTGAGCAAGTGATATCTCGAACTGTAGTCCATCTCTTTGAAATCCCTTGGGTGGAAATGAAGAGGAGGTTACAGGGAATCTTCCCTCCAAAAATCATCCCATTTCAACGGCTAGATCTTCGGGAATAGCAGAAAACCAGAAGAAAAAAACCAGATCTGAAACTGCAGAAAACCGAGCCCTAGTGCAAGGAATATCTCGGAATGTAGACCAGCTCTTTCAAATCCCTTCGGTGGAGATGAAGAGGAGGTTCAAAGGAGTCTTCCATCAAAAAACCATCCCATTTCAACAGCTAGATCTCCGGGAATAGTAGAAAATCAGAAGAAAAAACCAGATCTGAAACTGCAGAAAACCGAGCCCTAGGGCAAGGGATATCTCGGACTATAGACTAGTTCTTTCAAATCTCTTCGGTGGAGATGAAGAGGAGGTTGCAAGGAGTCTTCCCTCCAAAAATCATCCCATTTCAACAGCTAGATCTCCGAGAATAGTAGAAAACCAGAAGAAAGAACTAGATCTGAAACTGCAGAAAACCGAGCCCTAGAGCAAGGGATATCTCGGACTGTAGACCAGCTCATTCAAATCCCTTCGGTGGAGATGAAGAGGAGGTTGCAAGGAGTCTCCCTCCAAAAATCATCCCATTTCAACGGCTAGATCTCCGAGAATTGCAAAAAACCAGAAGAAAAAACCAGATCTGAAACTGCAGAAAACCGAGCCCTAGAGCAAGGTATATCTCGGACTGTAGACCAGCTCTTTCAAATCCCTTAGGTGGAGATGAAGAGGAGGTTGCAACGAGTCTTTCCTCCAAAAATCATCCCATTTCAATGGCTAGATCTCCGGGAATAGTAGAAAACCAGAGGAAAAAACCAGATCTGAAGCTACAGAAAACCGAGCCCTAGAGCAAGGGATATCTCGGACTGTGGACCAGCTCTTTAAAATCCCTTTGGTGGAGATGAAGAGGAGGTTGCAAGGAGTCTTCCCACCCAAAATCATCCCATTTCAACGGCTAGATCTTCGGGAATAGCAGAAAACCAGAAGGAAAAACCAGATCTGAAACTGCAGAAAACCGAGCCCTAGAGCAAGGGATATCTCGGACTGTAGTCCATCTCTTTCAAATCCCTTTGATGGAGATGAAAAGGAGGTTGCAAGGAATCTTCCCTCCAAAAATCATCCCATTTCAACGGCTAGATCTCCGGGAATAGCAGAAAACCACAAGAAAAAAATCAGATCTGAAACTGCAGAAAACCGAGCCCTAGGGCAAGGGATATCTCACACTGTAGACGAGCTCTTTCAAATCCCTTCGGTGGAGATGAAGAGGAGGTTGCAAGGAGTCTTCCCTCCAAAAATTATCCCTTTTCAACGGCTAGATCTCCGGGAATGAGCATCACACCAGATGGATGAATAGTAACTCGGGAAACTAGTAGAGAGGAAATTGTTGAACAGTAACCCGCGAGGTGCGAAAATGGCAAAGCTATTCCGGTCCTATTGTGTTGGCCTTCGGGATCGAAGTAATGATTAACAAGGACAGTCGGGGGCATTTGTATTTCATAGTCAGAGGTGAAATTCTTGGATTTATGAAAGACGAACAAGCTGCAAAAAAACGACTTGATTAGCAAAAAAAAAAAAGCATAATGCATAATGTTTTGGCCATTTTTGGATTCTCGAGTTACTATTCATCGGGTGCTCTCAATCGGTTTTCCCGAGTCACTGTTCATCAGCCGGTGTGATGCCGTTTCCCGGAGTTTTAGCCGTCGGAATGGGTTGATTTTTGGAGGGAAGTTCCCTCTCTACATCCTCTCCATTTCCACCGAAGGAATTTGATTGAGCTGCTCTACATTTCGAGATCTTCCACGCCCTAGGGCTGGTCGAACTGCTGTCTGTTTACTGGGTTCGAACTGATTCTTCTACTGGTGTTTTGCCGACTGTGGGAGTTTCTTCGGATGGATTGGGCTGAAAATTGGCAGGTAGTCTCCTTTTAACCCACTCTTCAATCCCTCCGAAGCGTTTCTCTTGGGGTGGACTATATTTCGAGTTGCAGTTGGAGCTACACGCCCATTCGAACTCGGGCTTCCTAGGTTGCAGTTTTGTTGCGGGCCTTGCCGTGGAATCTTGTGTGGTCGTTTGGGCCTGAGCTTCGATAGTGTGGACTGTTGTGACGTGTAAGTCCTTCCTCCCTCTTTATTATGGCCCGTAATACTTAGTGCTAGCTGTGCACACTAGGTGTTTGATAATAAGCCATAACCATGTCTGGCGGAGATGTCCAACTCTGTGCGGACCAGTTTGCTGCGGGTACCTCCTTAGGTGGTGCAGTGAAGGGATTGATGAGAAATACCGATCAAAATCTGGCAACTTCTTCGAGAGATGCTGTTGGTAATGACCGAACCATTCAAGCCCCTCTTGATGGGCTGCGAGATGAGTGTGCAGGTAAATCTTCGACTGATGATGGAATAACTGAGAACATCGGTGTTGTAGGTGGTACTACCCAGGCCCCTGCTTTGTCTAAAAAGGATGCCTCTCGGACTAGATCTTCTCGTGCTACTGGTGGGCAGAGAGACAGAACAAGGGGGAGGTCGGGTTCTAAACGCCCGCAAAGAGCTTCTTCTAGGAGCTCGAATCTCCGCTCCTGGGCGAATGTGGTGGAAGCCAAGGTAGCCTCGAAGGGGTACGACCTTTAGTTCATTCCTCCTACGTATGTGGATAATAGACCGGTTATTGAAATGACAGAGGAAGACATCCTAGCTACTGATCCAAAATTGCCGGAATGTCTGGTGGGATACTACATAGGAAGGAGAATACCTTTTGTAGTCACTGAATAAGCTTTTAAAAAAGCTTGGGGATCGAACCTTGCTGAAGTTATGGCGAATGGTAAGGGGTTTTTCTTCTTCCACATCCCGGATAGGGAATTTCGAAGGAAGGTGTTGGAAGGAGGCCCTTTCACCGTCTCAAAAGTCCCGATTGTTCTCCAGCAATGGCGTCCGGCTTTAGAGCTAAGGAAGGAAGCTCACCTTACGGTTCCTATTTGGGGTAAGACTCTTTAACCTCCCTGTTGCCTTTTGGTCTTCATAAGCTATAAGCAAAGTGGCGAGTACAGAGCAATTGAAAATGCTTACTTATGCTAGAGTATGTGTTGAAATCACTGTTAAGCAGCCGCATTGTCAATTCGTGGAGGTAGTTCATCAAGGTGAATCTTGCCGGGTTGATATAGAATATGAATGGAAGCCTACAACATGTCCAGGGTGTGGTATCTTTGGCCACAAATGCAATGCTGCTATTGCTCAACCTTTTGCTGTTCAAACCCGACAGACTTTGAATGTGAATCCTGCTGTAGTGTCTTCATCTCTTGCCCCTTCGGATCCGCCTGCTGTTCAAGAGAAATCTCAACCTCAGCAAATGCGGGCCGGTGACAGGACACATGACAACCCACTATTTATCAACAAGCCCGATGCGAGTCTTCCGCCAAGGGCGGTCCCTACGAGAGACCCCATCGAGAATCCTTCACCTGCTGCTAAAATACCTCCAGTCGCTCCTGTTGTCTGCGAGGGAAGCCAGGACGCTGATTGCTGTGAAATTATTCCTCATGCTCTTGAGGACCCGAGTTGAAAGCATGTTACTAAGAAGAAAAAGGCCAAGGGTAATAGAGAAATTGCCTCATTCAGCCTAACACCACCCGATGAAGGTGGGCAATCCCTTAAGTTGAAAGGTGCTACCTTGGGGAAACTTGCTAATGTTTCTTTGCCTCGCAAAAGCACTGGAAGTTCTCTACCTAAAGCCGCTGATAGCTCTTCCTCAATAGTGAAAGCCAAGGTTGTTCATAACCCTTCGAGCTTGCCGGAGGATTCTGATGACATTGTCAATCCCAGCCCTTAGTTTGGCCGGATAATGAGGACCTCCTATCAGTTGGTTGCCCATCACCGAAAGGCCTTCTCCCGGAAGTCCCTGCTCAGTCGATACAGGACAAACTGTTGCTTCTTAATCCTGACCCTCCTCCCTCGGTGGCCCAAACTTCGATCTCAGGTCGAAAAAAGGTCACCAAAAAGAGGTAATCTTCCACTCTCTCCTTGTAAATATGTATATAGGAGCTTGGAACATTAGAGGCCTTCATGATCCTGTCCGTAGGGCTGAAGTGAGGAGAATTGTCTCCACTCATAACTTGTGCCTTATCGGTCTCATTGAGACAAAAATTCCCGAGAATGATTTTGATTCTATGTCTTCCTTAATGGTTTTGGTTAATGGTGGTGAATTTGGATTGGGTTGCCAATTACATTTGAAACTTTCTATCAATGATCAAGCCATTAGTTTGGTCTCGTTGCATCTCTATAGTTGGGTTTACAAAACAATGGCCTTTGTGGACAGACCTCCTTTGTATGAGCAACCTTATGCGGGACATGGCTTGGTTGGTTCTTTGGGGATTTTAACGCCATTAAGGATCCTTCCGACCGCTTTGGCAGCTCTAACACTTGGATCCCTTATTTTGATGAATTTGGGGATTGTTTAGCCCTAATCGGAACTAGAGGATCTCAGGTATGTCGGACTTTGATTTACTTGGTTTACTTCTGTTGGTGCTTCTAGAAAGATGAGGAAGATTGACCGCGTGTTAGTTAACACAAAATCGAGAGAGGATTTTTCCTTCTCGGAGGCCTCTTTTTTAAATCAAGGTATCTCAGACCATTCTCCTAAACCCACCTCATAGGAGAAGACCCTTTAAGTATTTTGACTTTTGGTTGGACCATCCTGACTTTACTAGCATTGTTAGGCAAGTGTGGGATCAACCGATTGACGGGTTTGCCATGTTCCGTTTAGTATCTAAACTTAAAGTGCTAAAGGGCCGGCTTAAACTTCTGAATAGAGAAGCCTTCTCGAACTTATCAGTGAGGACAGCTGAAGCCAGAGAGGCTCTTCGGAAGGCACAAGATGATCTCCTCCTTGACTCGATGAACCTTGATCTCGCAAATATTGAGAAGCTTCGCCACAAGCTCTTTGTGGATTTGCGAAGGGATGAAGAATCTTTCTATAGGCAGAAATCGAGAATCCGTTGGCTAAAAGAAGGTGATCGAAACACAAAGCTTTTTCATCACTCGGTGAAGAAAAGGCAACTTGGGAATAGGATCCTATCGGTAAAGGATACCTCGAGCGTCTTGCATACGGACCCCTCGGTGGTTCCTCAGGTGTTCGTGGCATTCTTTTCGGATCTCTTATCACCTCAGCCGTCTCTTTCTATGCCTACCCTTCAGGTTCTCAAGGGATTCATCCAAAAACCGTTGTCAAATGAGCAAGCCAATCGGCTCTCAGCTCCGGTGCTCGACGACGAAATTCGGGACACTCTCTTCTCGATGGTGAGAGGTAAAGCTCCGGGGCCAGATGGCTTTACCGTTGAGTTCTTTAAAAGTTCCTGGGAAATTGTCGGCCCGTTGGTAACCAAGGCGGTCAAAGAATTCTTTTCCTCTGGCCGTCTATTGCGCGAGGTAAATAACACTATCCTTGCCTTGATTCCTAAAGTTTCTAATGCTTGTGAGGTTACAGACTTTCGACCTATTGCTTGTTGCAATATTATTTACAAGATTATCAAAAAAATCTTGGCCAACCGCATTGCCGTACTTTTGAATGACTTGATTGATCCGGCCCAAGATGCGTTTGTCAAAGGGAGAAGGATTAGGGACAATATTCGGATGGTGCAGGAACTCTTTGCTAGTTTTCATCTGAACCCTTACCTTCCAAAGTGCGCTATAAAAGTTGATTTTCAGAAAGCCTATGATATTGTTGACTGGGATTTCCTTCAACTTACCCTCTCGGCATTCGGTTTTCCGGACTTCCTGATTCGCCTTATTATGGCTTGTGTTCGAACCCCAAAGTATTCCATTTCTATAAATGGAGAGCTGCATGGCTTCTTTCCGGGTGGGCGTGGTCTTCGCCAAGGTGATCCAATGTCTCATTTTCTATTTACCCTAGTAATGGAAGTGCTGTCTGGCTTATTGAATGCCCGCACTACTTCGAAGGATTTTAAGTTTTATTGGAGGTGCAAACCTATTCGGCTGTCCCATTTGTTTTTTGCCGATGATGTGTTCCTCTTTAGCCAGGCAGATTGGCCTTCCATCACTATTTTGAAGAAAGCCTTGGATCTTTTCTCCTCGTGGAGTAGTCTTCTCCCGAACAAGAATAAAGTGAGATCTTTATTTCGGGTGGAGCGCCTTCTGTTCGTAATTATATCCTATTGGCTTTCGGTTTCCGGGAAGGAATTCTTCCGGTACGTTATCTTGGGATACCGATCATCTCTTCCAGGCTTGGAAAAGCGGATTGCATTACCTTGATTGATCGGATCACTGCCAGAGCTCAATCATGGACTCAAAGGTTCCTATCTTTTGCAGGAAGGCTTCAGCTTATCAGGTTAGTCTTGCACTCTATTCAAGCCTTCTGGTCTAGCGTATTTACTTTGCCTGCTTTGGTCCTTATTAGTATCAAAAAAATTCTAAGGCAATTCCTATGGAAAGGCCCTACCCTTGGGAAAGGCGGGGCTAAGGTGTCGTGGGACGATGTGTGCCTTCCCAAAGTTGAAGGGGGGCTCGGTATCCGCAAGTTAAAAGACTGTAACAAAGCGGCGATGATTAAATACATATGGATTCTCTTTACAGATAAGGAATCCTTATGGTGCCGTTGGATACACTCCAAGAATGATAACTTTTGGGTATCTTGCTCTCCCACTGTCTGCTCGTGGGTTTGGAGGAAAATCCTTGGTTTAAGAACTGAATCTCCTCGCTTTTTTGCTTGGAGAATTGGCGATGGTCTTTCGGTGTCTCTATGGTTTGATTGTTGGCTTTCTGATAGACCTCTTCACCAATTGATACCAGAGATACTCATTGAAACATCCCTCCTTCCTAAGTATGCGGTGGTGGCAGATCTTTTTTCCCCCATGGGTTGCTCTTTTCGAAATCTTTTGGAGAGCATGGGCTTCTCCATTCTGTTGATGTCCTCTGGTCCAGACCGCTTCTTTTGGCGTCACCATCCTTCGGGGCTCTTCTCAGTGGCCTCGGCGTGGGATTGTATTAGAACAAAGAAGAATCATGTCCCGTGGGCTGATCTTATTTGGAACAAGGATATTGCTCCTAGATTCCAGTTCATTCTCTGGTTGATCAACGAGAATCGTTTGCCGACACAGCAACTCATTATCTCATATGGCAGAATCGACTCAGGGACCTGTGCTTTTTGCAATGGAATCCCGACTCCATCGACCATTTATTTTTTGAGTGCAACACCTCGATTTCCTTGGCTTACTTTTGGGCTACAAGATGCAACCTCCCCTGGCGTTCAAGGAAGTGGGCGGAAAATCTTTCGTGGACTACTAAATTTCTCTCGGGTAATGATTTCTACCATTGTATAGCCCGGTTTTCTTTTGGTGCTTTATGCTACTTGATTTGGAAGAAGAGAAACGACATTATCTTTCGAGGTGGAACTGTCGCTGCCCTTGCATTGAAGAATCACCTCATCAAAATGGTAAAGGATAAAGCTATCACCTTCTCTAATGTGCCGGATTCCCCGAGGAATAGACGTCTCCAGAGGAATTGGGGTCTTCACCCCTCCATCTTTATGGATTGAGCTTCAGTGGCATAGTCTACTAGTGTTTTGTGTCCTTGCGTACAAGCCTTCCATCCCTTCCGTCTCGTTTGTCTTCTTTTTGATGGCCGGGGGTTGCGGTTATTTGGTTGTTGTCATCTGTAGCGTTTTTCCTAGGTTGCTGTTCTGTTTGCTTTCTCTCTTTGGTTTTGCCCGGCTCCCTTCCACTCTTTGTGCTCATCTCACCTAGAGTGTATGTTTTTGGAGTCTGTTGTGTACATTTGTCCAAAGCTATAAAATTTTTAACTTTACCAAAAAAAAAAAACTGCGAAAGCATATGATTTTGCCATTTGCTCTTTTTTTGGGTTACTGTTCACTTTCTCTCCATTTTGGGCGGTTTTGCACTGTTCCTGGCTTCTGTCGAGTGGTTGATTCCGGTTGGTTTTCTCGGTGGCTGGGGCTGATTTTTGGTGAGGATGGTCGCCTATTGATCGCCTACAGACCCTTGGAAAGCTTGGATCAATTCATCTTGAGTTTGGGGAGAATGGAAGGCCGCGGCTAGGGTTCTGCTTCTGGTTTGCTGCGCAGCTGTCGCTACTGGTCTTTGGGCTTTGGTGGGGCTTCGACTGGTTGGTAAAGCTGTGTGTTGATGGGCAGCTTCGTCTTTTCCTCCCCGTATCGTGACCAAACACCTGGTATGGCTTAATTCTTGAATATTCGAAATATTGGTTAGGGTTTTTGGTTCTGTTATGCTTCGTTACTGTTGCTGTTGGGTTATGGCTTCTTCCTCAAACCCTATAAATCATATGGGCTAGCCTAATGGGAAGTCCCAAGTTGGGAGTAGGCGTAGCAGAAGCCGCCTTAGGTTCGCCTCTTGTGGCCCTGTTGTGGCTCGGCCTGATGCCCAAAAACTGAATGTGCCGAAAGCCCCCCCAACCCGATCTCGGGTTAATGTAGCTAAACTTTCTGCGAAGGGCTATGAACTTAGTTATATCCCTCCAACATCTATTGGGAAAAAAGCTGTTGTCCGCCTTTCCGAGGATGTAGTGCATGCTACAGATCCGAAATGGAACCACTGTCTGGTGGGTTACTTTGTTGGCAAGAGAGTCCCTTTTAAAATGACTGAGTCGGTACCTAAGGATACTTGGGGATCTCATTTAATGGAAGTGCTAGCTAACGATGAAGGATTCTATTTCTTCTTTATTTCGGATCATGATTACCACACGAAAATTCTTGATGAAGGACCGCTAACGGTGGATAGAGTACCACTTATTCTTAAGCAATGGCACCCTACTCTTGAGCTAAGGAAGGACCTTCAATCCTCTATGCCCGTCTGGATTCGCATGAAGAACATCCCGTTTGCTTATTGGTTAGCTCCTGGGATTAGCCAAATAGCAAGTGCGGTGGGTAGACCATTGTATGTAGACCCTTTTACTAAAAAAATGAAACGACTATCCTTTGCAATGGTATGTGTTGAAGTGTTGGCTAAGTTGGAAAGATGTGAAATAGTGGAAGTCTTCCTGAATGGTGAATCCTTCATTGTCCCCATCTTTTATGAGTGGAGACCGATCTCTTGTCCCAAGTGCCATGTCTTTAGCCATAACTGCAAAAGAATAGAAGTCCCGGTTCCTCCTGCTGTGGATTCTCGTACCCCTATTGTTGCTGAGCCTCCTACTGAAACTCCTTCGAGTGCTCATGTTCATTTGGTAGCCCAAAGTGACCAGCGTGAAGGATGGAAGCATGTGACCCACAAGAAAAAGAAACAACAACCAGGACCATGGCAATGGGTAAGCCTTCTACGCCTCCTATATCTACTTTGAAGTCCAAAGATAATGCAGAATCCTCTATCCCACCTCTGAGCAAAACTATCTAGAAGGACCAAGAGATCCTTAAGCCTAGTGCTAATGGACCTTCTTCCTCGATTGTCCTAGTGGAATCGATCCTAGAAACTGCTTCTGTGTTGTCTGGTTCGTCAGATGAAGATTCTGAGGATGTGGCTAGTGCAATTAGCAGTAGCTCTGATGATAAGGAGCTCGAGCCAATCGATTCTCAAGTGCCTGTCATTAATGATGATCGTCTTGCTGAAATTAAGACAACCCTTGTCAAAAAGGATGTCCCTCAGGTTCCAGCTCTAACGCTTGTGGTGACTGATCTTCCGAAACAGGGGACTAGTCGGAGGAGGCCTCCTAAACGCCGGTAGATCCTTTTCCCTCTCGCTTTATTTATATAGCTATGATTATAGGAGTATGGAATATAAGGGGTTTGGGTGACCACTTGAGACAGGCGGAGATCAGGAACTTTGTTAGGTCTAATAACTTATGCTGTATTGGGATTGTAGAAACTAAAATATCCCAGGGTGCTTTCGGTCCGATCTCTGCTGTGTTGTTGCCAGGCTGGAAATGGGAAAGTAATTATAATTATTCCTCTAATGGAAGAACTTGGGTGGGGTGGAATCCCCTTGATGTTTCATTTATCGTCAACTCTTCTTTGGATCAAGCTATTCATGGAAAATTATCTAGTGCAATATCTGGTAAATGTTTCTTTCTCACGGTGGTTTATGCTGAGCATAGATTTGTCTCTAGATGGCCTTTATGGACTGATCTTATTCAGACCAGCTCTCTTCATTCGGGTTCTCCTTGGATTATAGCAGGAGATTTTAATGCGATCCGTGACCCTTCGGACAGATTGGGCAGTTCTAATGGATGGATCCCAGCCTTTGATGAATTCCGTGACTGCCTCTTTCAAGCTGGCCTGGATGATCTCAGGTATACGGGTATTAACTTTACTTGGGCTACGTTGATGGGTCCTAATCGTAAGCAAAGGAAAATCGATCGTGTTCTTGTCAATTCGTGCTGGTAAGCTGATTTTTCTTTCTCTTTAGGCTCCTGGAATTTCGGACCATTCTTTGATGGCTATTAAAATCTTGCTTGCCCCTAAGTCCTGCAAGCCGTTTAAGTTCAACTTTTGGCTCACCCACCCAGATTTTTCTAATATGGTTTCTCAAGTCTGGAACTCATCACTTATGGGTACTCCGATGTTTACTCTATGCTCCAAGCTTCGTCTCCTTAAATGTAGATTGAAACAGCTTAACAAGGAGTCTTTTTCGGACCTCTCCTCTAGAACGGCTGAAGCTAGACGTGCGTTATTTATTACTCAGGAAGCTCTCCAAGTTGATTCTTTTAATCTTCAGCTTGCTGAATTGGAGAAACTTCAACTCCAGTCTTTCTCGGTTTTGCGCCTTCAAGAAGAGTCTTTTTATAGACAAAAATCCTGGGTACATTGGCTGAAAGAAGGGGATCTCAATACAAAATTTTTCCATCAATCGGTGAATAAAAGGCATCTTCACAATAGAATTATCTCGCTTTCCAATGGGGACCTCACCACTTCGAATCATTCTGAAGTTCAGAACCTATTTGTTGATCATTTTTGTGAGCTGTTGGCGTATTCCCCTCCTATTGCTCAGCCTTCTTTGGAAGAGATGCGTGCGGTTCTGGGTCGCACCCTCGATGAGGAACAGGTGCGTTTTATTTCTAGTCCTATCTCTGATAATGAGATTAGAGATACTCTCTTCTCTCTTGCAGTGGGTAAAGCCCCTGGCCCTGATGAATATAATGTGGAGTTCTTTAAGTATTCCTGGGAAATAGTTAGACCCTCGGTTATATTGGCAGTTAAAGATTTCTTTGTAACATGCAAGTTGATGCGGGAGATAAATACGACCATCTTGGCCTTGGTTCCCAAAGTCCCTAATGCCTCTAATGTTAATGATTTTCGGCCAATTGCATGCTACAACACCGTCTATAAATGTATCACCAAGCTCATTGCCAACCGGCTCTCCCATGTGCTTCCCTATATTATTAGCTTACCCCAAAATGCTTTTGTTAAAGGTAGGCATATCAGTGACAATATTTTGCTTGCTCAAGAGCTCTTTTGTGGATTTCATCATGATCCCTATCGGCCTGAATGCGTGATAAAGGTTGATTTTAGGAAGGCTTATGATACGGTGGATTGAGACTTCATTGATCTTTGTTTG
This sequence comes from Eucalyptus curtisii, assembly GCA_017140595.1. NCBI lineage: Eukaryota > Viridiplantae > Streptophyta > Magnoliopsida > Myrtales > Myrtaceae > Eucalyptus > Eucalyptus curtisii. The sequence continues at coordinate 13,620,610 of CM029495.1, read as the reverse complement.
CAAGCTTTTGGCTTCCCTTCGGAGTTTATTGCCCGCATTATGATCTACATCCATACCCCTAAATTCTCGGTTTCTTTAAATGGGGAGCTCCATGGCTTTTTCTCGAGTGGTAGGGGTATTCGTCAAGGTGACCCTATGTCTCCTTACATTTTTACTCTTGTGATGGAAATGTTTACCGGCCTCCTGGACATCCAAACTAGGCAACCTGATTTTGGTTTCTTCTGGCGCTGCAAGCCCTTTAGGCTCCCACATCTATTTTTTGCTGATGATGTATTACTCTTTCTTGAAGCTAGCTTGCCATCCATTGATCTTCTTAAGGATGGGATTGACAAATTTTCTAATTGGAGTGGGCTTTTTCCGAATCTTAGTAAGAGTGAAGTTTTTCTTTCTAGGGGCTCCTCTGATCTTCGGGATGATATATTGAATAAACTGGGCTTCCAGTTGAGCACACTTCCTTTTCGCTATCTTGGAGTTTCGGTTATTTCTGCAAGATTGGGTAAGGCAGATTGTGTCTCTCTAGTAAATTCAATCACGGCGTAACTCCAGTCTTGGACTCATAGATTCCTCTCTTTTGCGGGATGCCTCCAACTTATAAGGTCGGTACTCCACTCAATCCAAGTTTTTTGGGCCAACGTCTTCTTTCTTCCTTGTTCGGTCCTTAACCGTATTGAGCAAATCTTTCGGCAATTCTTGTGGAAAGGCCCGTCGATGGGTTCTGGTGGTGCTAAGGTCTCTTGGTGTGATGTTTGTCTTCCTAAAAAAGAAGGAGGCTTGGGTATTCGAACTCTTCGGGAGAATAATATCGCTTTTATGCTCAAACACATTTGGATTCTCTTCTCCGACAAAGAATCCCTTTGGTGCAAATGGATCCATTCCACTTTCTTAAAGCGGAAAAACTTTTGGGTTGTCCCGTGTCCTACACATTGCTTATGGGTGTGGAAAAATATATTAAACCTGCGGGAACAATTCCAGCAATACTTCAAGTGGAACATTGGGAATGGACATTCCATTTCGTTTTGGTTCGATCCATGGCACCCGAATGGCCCTTTATACAGGTTCTTCTCCAATCAAGATATTTATCGCTCTGGTATCTCCCGACTAGCGTCGGTTGCTGAAGGTTTTGCCACTCCCATGGGTTGATATGTAATTAACATCTTGGCCAATTGGTGGAATCCCCTCCCGGTGTTTAATCAAGGAGATGATCGCTTTCATTGGCTGCCACACCCCTCTGGTCACTTCTCCTCCGCCTCTGCATGGGAGCTGATTCGGCCAAAGGGCAATGTTGTCTCTTGGGCCTCCTTTATTTGGAGCACTTCCTTACCTCCTAGATATCAAACTCATCTTTGGCTTATCACACGCAACCGACTGCCAACTTAGGTTTTCCTTATCTCTTATGGTAGAATTTTGGCTACCAACTGCCCCCTTTGCTCGTGTAGGCGGGGTTCTGTGGATCACTTGTTCTTTGCTTGCCATATTTCGAGTACTCTTGCTTCTTTTTGGGCAGCGAAATTCAACCTTGTTTGGCAAAACAAGCCGTGGATGGAGAATCTTGTATGGGCGTCCAAGTAGTTTGTGGATAAAAGTTTTTATCAAACTATGGCTCGCTTTAGTTTTGGTGTGATGTGCTACATCATATGGAAAGAGCGAAACAATGTACTTTTTCGCAATCAAACCCTCTTCCTTCCGGCGATGAAGTTGCACCTCCAGAAGGCGATTAAGGATAAGGCTATGACTTTTAAGCACGTTGCTGACATTCCCAAGAATAGAAGACTTCAACAGAGCTGGGATCTTCATCCTTCTATCTTTGATTGATGGAGGTTCTTTAGATTGTTATTAGTCTTTTATTCCTTGTTGTTGTTGTTTTGTTCTTTTTTGGGAACCACGGTACCCCTACACTTATTTAGACTCTTGTCTTCTTGAGTGTCTGTTTTTGTTGGTGCCAGGCCTCCCTCTTGTATTCTTCTTCGCAAAATCAATATACTTCTTACCTTTACCAAAAAAAAAAAAAACTACGAAAGCATATGATTTTGCCATTTGAAGTTTCTCGGGTTACTGTTCATGTTTCTCTCTATTTTGGGCGAAACCGACACTGTTCACTTCTTCTGGCGATTTGCTGATTCCGGTTGATTCCACCGGTGACTGGGGCCGGTTTTTGGTGGGTTGGGACATCTGTCGACCGCCTACAAACCCCAGGTTAGTTTGGCTTGATTCGTTTCCATTTTGTGCCGAAATGGAAAGGTGCGACTATGGTTCTGGTTCGTGAACTATTCCTGCTACTAGTCTTCGAGCTTTGTTGGGGCATTGACTGGTTGGTGGGCTGTTTGCTGGTGGGCAGCTTGGTCTCAAACTCCCCTGAAGCCTTTTTGAACTCCTGGTATTTCTTGTTTGGTTTATGCGAATTCTCTTTAGGGTTCGGGGCCTTGCTGTGTTGGGGTGCTGTTCGATCTGTAATGGCTTCTTCCTCTAATCCCGTGAGCCACTTGGGCCGGGCTAAGGAAAAGCTTCCAACTGGTGCTAGGCGTAGTTGCAGTCGATTTAGATATGCTTCTCAGGGCACTTCGTCTGCCCAGCCCAGTGCTCAGAATCCAAAAGATTCAAAAACTACTCCTGCTAGGTCGTGGGTTAGTGTAGCCAAGTTATCTGCTAAGGGGTATGATCTTGATTATGTCCCCCCAACTTCGATTGGCAAAAAAACTGTTGTGCACTTGACTAAAGATGTGATACATGATGCCGATCCTAAATGGTATAATTGCTTGGTGGGATATTATGTTGGGAAAATGGTGTCGTTCAAGACAACTGAAACGATGTTGAAGGAGACTTAGGGGACTCATCTTACGGAAATGTTAGCAAATGATGAAGGTTTCTTTTTCTTCATTATTACTGACCATGAATACGGGCGGAAAATCTTAGAGGGAGGCCCTTTAATGGTGGCTAGAGTTCCACTTGTGCTAAAACGATGGCATCCTACCTTGGAGTTGAAAAAAGAAGTTCAATCTTCTGTACCTGTTTGGATCCACATGAAGAACATTCCTTTTGCTTATTGGTCAGCTCCTGCGATCGGCCAAATCGCTAGTGCAGTTGGCAGACCGTTACATGTAGATCCCTTAACAGAACATATGAAGCGGCTTTCATTTGCAAGGGTATGCGTGGAGATTTCAGCAAAACTAGAAGGATGTGAGTCAGTGGAAGTTTTCTTGAATGAAGAATCATTCACCATCCCTATATTGTATGAGTGGCGGCCAACCTCTTGTCCTAAGTGCTGTGTTTTTGGCCACAATTGTGTGGACAATGAAACTCCGAATCTCGCTGGTGATGGTCCTAGTGCCCCCAATGCTGCAAAGCATCCTTCAGCGACTCTTTCGAGCCCCCCAACTCAACCTCTTGCTATAGTCCCTAGCGACCAACAGGATGGATGGAAGCAGGTGACTAACAAAAAGAAGAAACAACCGGTGGAGCCTAGAATAAAGGCCAATGCCTCTACTCCCTCTGTTTCGAATTTGAAGACCCAAAATATTGGGGAGCACTCTCATCCACCTTTGCCCAAGCCTATCCCGAAAGAACAAGGGAAGTTTAAGCCAAGTGATATTGAATCCTCCTCTTCTCTGGCTCTTGTGCTCCCCCCCCCACCGCCCCAGGAGTTGCCCCTATTTTGGATATGAGTTCGGATGAGGATTCGGATGGAGTAGCTAGTGTAGTGAGCAGTAGCTCGGATCACAGGGAGCCGGATCCAGTAGCTCCTCCTTTGCCAGACCCCAGTGATAAACAACAAGTTGCAGCTGAATCTTCCACACCTCTTAAGGTGGTACCTCATTCTCCAGATGAACCCCATTCTCGGGTGGCTACTCCTAATCTGGGAACCAACCAGAGGCGCCCTCCTAAGCGCCAGTAATCCTTCTCCTCCCACTTTTATTAATTATCTATGTATATACGAGTATGGAACATAAGAGGCCTCGGTGAACCCCTTAGACAGGCTAAGATAAGAAATTTTGTTCGATCCAACAACTTGTGTTGTGTCGGAATTGTGGAGACAAAGATCTCTCATGCAGCTTTCAATACGGTTTCTGATGTTCTTCTGCCGGGTTGGAAGTGGTGTAACAACTATAATCACTCCCTTAGGGGGATAATTTGGGTGGGGTGGAACCCAATGGATGTTTCGTTTATTATGAACTCTTCTTCGGATCAATTGATCCATGGTCAGTTAACTTGGTTGGCTCTCTATTTCACGGTAGTCTATGCCGAGCACAGGTTTGTTTCTAGACGGCCATTATGGACCAATCTTATTTAGCTCAATACTGCTTTAATGAACACTCCCTGGACCTTAGCAGATGACTTCAATGCTATTCGTGATCCCTCTGATAGAGTGGGAAGTTCTAATAGATGGATCCCAGCTTTTGATGAGCTTCGTGATTGTCTTAACCATGCTGGTCTTGATGATCTAAGGTATATTGGTCATAGATTTACTTGGGTCACTTCTAGGGGTCCTAATCGTAAACAAAAAAAATTGATAGAGTGTTGGTAAACTCTTGTTGGAATGCTCAATATTCTTTCTCTGAAGCAAATTTTTTGGCCCCCGGCATATCGGATCACTCTCCAATGGTGATTAAAATCATGTCTCCTCCTAAGACATGCAAGCCATTTAAGTTCTTCAACTACTAGACCACTCATCCGGACTTTTTCAGCTTGGTTTCCCAAGTATGGGACTCGCCTTTTAGTGGTACTCTGATGTTCATTCTCTGCTCTAAGCTTCGTCTTCTCAAGTGCAGATTGAAACGACTCAACAAAGAATCATTCTCAGATCTATCGTCTAGAATAGCTGAGGCAAGGAGGGCTTTGCGAAATACTCATGATGCTCTTCATAATGACCCACTTAATATCCAGCTTGCTGAAGCTAAGAAGTTACAGCTCTAGACCTTTTCAGAGTTGTGCCTTCAAGAAGAATCTTTTTACAGGCAAAAGTCTCGAGTTTGTTGGCTGAAAGAAGGGGATCTCAATACAAGATTTTTTCATCATTCGGTGAATAGGAGGCACCTTCGAAACAGAGTGATATCGTTAGTAGATGGAGATAATATCACTTTGGACCCTATTGAAGTGCAAAGGTTATTTGTTTATCATTCTAGTGAGTTGCTGGCCACTTCTCCTATCCTTGTTCGCCCCGCCTTAGATGAAATCCGAGCGGTTTTGAGCCGCACCTTGAATGAAGACCAGGTACGCTTTATTTCCAATCTTATCTTTGACTTGGAAATTCGAGATACTATGTTTTCTCTTGCTGTGGGCAAAGCTCCTGGTCCGGATGGCTTTAATGTAGAGTTTTTCAAGCATTCGTGGGAGATTGTTTGCTCCTCGGTTATTTTGGCAGTTAAAGACTTCTTTGTAACGGGTAAGTTGTTGCGGGAGTTAAATACAACCATTTTGGCCCTAGTTCCTAAGATCCCCAACGCATCTAATGTTAATGACTTTCATCCTATTGCTTGTTGCAATATAGTGTACAAATGCATCACTACGATAATAGCCAATCGGCTGTCTTATGTTTTACCTTCTATTGTTAGTCTGCTGCAAAATGCATTTGTCAAAGGAAGACATATTAGTGACAATATTTTGATAGCCCAGGAACTTTTTAGTGGCTTTCATCTTGATCCTTATCGGCCTAAATGTGTTATAAAAGTTGATTTTCGCAAGGCTTATGATACGGTCAGTTGGGACTTCATTGAATTGATCCTATAAGCTTTTGGATTCCCTTTAGACTTTATTGCACGCATAATGATTTGCATCCGGTCCCCCAAGTTTTCTATTTCTATAAACGGGGATCTTCATGGATTCTTCTCGAGTGGCAGGGGTATTTAGCAGGGTGACCCAATGTCTCCGTACATTTTCACTCTTGTGATGGAAGTATTTACGGGCTTACTGGAAATTCAAACAAGACAACCAGCCTTTGGTTTCTACTGGCGATGTAAGTCCACTAGGCTTTCTCATCTCTTCTTTGCTGATGATGTGCTTCTTTTTGCGGAAGCTAGCTTAGCTTCTATTGATCTTTTAAAAGAAGGGATTGAAAGATTCTCCAATATGAGTGGGCTGGTTCCAAATTTAAATAAGAGTGAAGTGTTTATTTCTGGGGGCTCTCTTGCTCTCCATGATGAGATTTTAAACAGGTTGGGATACCAGAAGGGCTCTCTACCTTTTCGTTACCTTGGTGTACCGGTGATATCTTCTAGATTGGGAAAGGCAGACTGTGTCTCTTTGGTAAATGCAATAACCACCCGAGTTCAATCTTGGACACATAGATTCCTCTCTTTTGCGGGATGCTTGCAACTTCTCAGGTTGGTTCTTCATTCCATACAAGTTTTTTGGGCTAATGTTTTCTTCCTGCCCTGCTCGGTCCTGAATCGCCTTGAGCAAATCCTTCGTCAATTCCTTTGGAAAGGCCCGATGATGAGGCCGGTGGAGCTAAGGTATCTTGGAGTGATGTGTGTTTACCAAAAAAGGAAGGCGGTCTTGGCATTCGTACTCTTCGGGAAAGTAATATAGCCTCTATGCTTAAGCACATTTGGATTCTCTTTTCTGACAAGGAATCCCTTTGGTGCAAGTGGACTCACTCCAATTTTTTAAAGCATAAGAATTTTTGGGTGGTTCAGTGTCCTACTCAATGCTCATGGGCTTGGAAAAAACTTTTGGACCTCCGTGTTCACTTCCAGCAATATTTAAGATGGATTATTGGAAATGGGTGATCGGTCTCATTCTGGTTTGATCCGTGGCATCAAAATGGACCGATGTACAAGATTTTTTCGAACCAGGAAATCTACCGGTTCGACATTTCACGTATGGCTTCGGTGGCTGATGGCTTTTTGTGGCAGCCCCGACTCGCCTAAGGTCGCCACAGGTACCTATTGCTATACCTAATGAACGCTAGTTAAATCTTTTAGTAGAAGCATCGCAGTTAATAGGCTTTTTTTTTTTTGAAAACGGTCCCGGCGCAACTTATTAGCGGAAGCATAATTGAATATCACCGTCTCTCCCTCCAACAATCATGATACAATGCACACCAACTACACATCATATGAAAAGATGAAGCCGAGCCACTTTTATTTACGTATATTTTCAAGATAGATTTCACGGGTCGGTACAACAAAAAGAAAGGCCAAGATTTTCCGTCTAGACTTGGCCACAACCCAAAAGAGGCAACTCGACCCCTATGTCTATCTCATGTATGATCCTCCATCTACAAGTGTCGGCTATATCCAAAAAGTGTCAGCTCTCCCCTCCTCACGCGGCCATCACACCCACCCCGGTGCATCGGGCGGTGGCGGCGGCAACATCCCCCGCATCACTCCGTCACGGCGGACGTGGACCGACAAGAACTCTTGAACGACCGGGCCTCCAGCCAAGCCCACATCATACATCACCAGCACACGAACCCGCACGAACGTCAGACCGGGGATGGTAACGCAGTCCATCTCCGAGCACTCGACCTCACGTCAGATGGAAGGCCATAAAAAGTACCACGCGTGACCGGAGAGGGCGGCATATTTCTAATCTGAAATGTTGGTCCCCGAAGGGGTGAGTACAGCCACTCGGCAGGTAAAAGATCTAATAAACCACTCAATGCATCACACAATACAATCAATCAATCATAGCATAGTACATGCCATTCATGCATCCAAGCATAAATTACCTTGCAGCCATGCATATGTCATCGCACTATATGTACATACATCCTCATGTACTCATCATCATCATGTCACACATATACCATCATGCCATAGGTGATCATCATCATGTCACACATACATCATCATGCCATAGGTGATCATCATCATGTCACACATCCATACGTATGTCATCACATCTCATGCGCATGATTCAATTTTCACTTTAGCTTTGAATTTGATCACCACATCTCTCTTTCCCGGGACCAGTAATTGCATCCCACACTTTATCACTCGCACCCCAACCTGGCATCGCGAGAAACCTCCGGCACACACCATCGGGCATCTGGCACCCCCACATTCTGGGCATCTCGCATCCCAACTGGCATCACGAGGCATTCCCTCGGGCACAAACCTCCGAGGCTTCCGGCCCCCAACCATTCCGGGCATCTCGAAACTCCCGAGGACATCCGGGCATGTATCTCAATACATCCGGGCATCCGGCACCCCCCATCCCGGGCATCCTGACACTCCCAGGGCATTATCGGCCGCCACTAACAATTTCCTCATTCATCATAATTCATGTTCACCACTTTATGTCTTAAATTCAGCATGGCACATGATGTAATGGCAAACAAGATCACTTTCATCATTTTAATTTTTTTTATATGCATTTCCAATCATCATCATACATGCAGCAAGATACAACCACTAATGACAATACAATTCATGGGGTCCATACAATTTAGAATAGTCCATATATCATGCCTTTTTGAAATTTACTAAATTCCAGCTTGCACAATTTTTGGAAAACATTTAAATTAAATATCCATATGATTCTCAAAAATCACACAATTAGAGCATGTAATAGACAAGATATGAAGGTAACAATTTCATGAAGAACACATGCCCAAAAGAGCTTCACACAAAAAGATATAGCTCACACATTTCAACATGCAAAATTCGGACAAAGTCAGATTGCGCAGTTTTTTGAAATATTTCGATCAAAATACTCGAATGACCTCCAAAAATTCTGAAATTTTACCAGGTTATAGTCAAGACCCTAAGGTAGATTTTTCATTGAAGACATCTAGGCCAGATTCGTTCTAGATAATTTTCTATAGACGTTCGAAGTTCCTGTTTCTAGTACCGAACTGTCCAGTTTAGCTATCTTCGAAATATCAAGGTTTTTCCTACTTATTTTTCTTCGTTTCCTCTGAAATTTTGATATGTTTTACCTCAAGAGGTCCCCTACAATTTTCATTAAGAAATATAAGTGAGATTCTCAAAGAATAGTAACCATATAGGTCTAAGAAGTCTCGGGAGTCCAGTACCGTATTTCCAGATTTACCGTCTTCAAAAGAAAATCGTTTCACTAGGCTAATTTTTCTCATTTTACCTCAAATTTGAGTATGTTAGTTTTTAGGATGTTCTCTACAACTTTCATGAGGAAGTCGAAGTAAGATTCTCGGTAAAAAGCAACATGCAATACACAAAACCACCAAGAGGTCGACAAAACAGTTCCAGATCTAGCGTCTTCGTAGAAGAAGGGTTTCACCCTTCAAATCTCAACCATTTTGGCTCAAATTTTATTATGTCATACTTTAAGGTGTTATATACAACTTTCATGAAGAAGTCAAAGCCAAAATCCGACTCAAAACCCACATGCAAGCCTCTACAACATTCTGGGTCAGGCGGTCTACTCGAAAACAGAAGGCTATTTCAAGAACAACACATGCAAAGCTTCGGTTCTCACACCCTAAACGTCCGAGATTCATCACCATTAAAGCACACATACAAGATACAACATGCAAGAGTAGAATATAGATCCCAACTTGCCTCTAGACCGAGCTAGCAGCGAGCACACGGCGGCGACGAGCGACGGACGCACGGCGGACGGCAACGGACGAGCGGACCTCCCCTTCGCACGGCTTCTCCCTTTCTCTCTCGGTTCCTCACTCTCTCGCAACCCTCTCTCTCTCTCTCTCTCTCTCTCTCTCTCTCTCACTCTCTCTCTCCGGCGACACTCCTCTCTCTCTCCCTCTCTTTCTCGCTTAAGCCGGCCATCATTTCCTCAAATTTTTCTCCCCTTCCATCATTAGCAATGATTGCTAATTGCATGGCCTACACTTGGCAAATCCCATGCATTATGGGCTTGGAAGTGGGCCGGCCACTCCCCCTCTCCTTGGTTGACGGCAGCCCTCTCCATGGGCTTCATGGGCCGGCCTTTTGGCCCATTAAAGGTCCACACTCTTGGGCCTAAGGCCCAAGCCTAATTAAATTAAATTCCAACCCCTTTTTAAATACTAATTAAATCCTTATTGAATCAAAGTACTATAGTGTATAAATTAAATAATTATACACTTGAAATCACAAATCCATAGATTCTAACCCACAATACATATGGCCAAAGATAGATCATCGCTTTCCAAAATTTTATCCATTAAATTTGGCCATAGTCCTTAATACAAGACATTAATTTGAGCACCCCTAATGACCGGTAAAGAATTCTAGGATGCCACACTTTTCTACCCCTATGGGTTGGTATGTTATAAATATCTTGGTCAATTGGGGGGATCCCCTCCAGGTGATAAATCTTGAAGATGACCGTATTCAGTGGCTTGGTCACCCGACTGGGCGGTTCTCTACCGCTTCGGCTTGGGAGTTAATTCGCCCAAAAAGTGATTCGGTCCGTTGGTTCTCTTTTATTTGGAGCCCCTCTCTTCCTCCTTGATATCAGACGCATCTTTGGCTCATTACTCGCAACCGGTTGCCTACTCAGGTTTTACTTATCTCCTATGCTAGAATCGCGAATGCTAATTGTCCCTTCTGCTTGTGTAGACTAGATTCTATAGACCATCTTTTTTTTGCTTGTCAAGTTTCGGGTAATGTCACTTCATTTTGGGCGGTCAAATTCAACCTTACTTGGCAAAACAAGCCTTGGATCGAGAACCTCGCGTGGGCTACCAAGGTTCTTGCGGATGATAGCTTTTTCCAGACTTTGGCGCGCTTCGGTTTTGGTGCTCTCTGTTATATTATTTGGAAAGAGCGAAATAATATGTTATTTCGCAATCAGGCCCTCTTTATCCCGGCGATGAAGATGCATCTTCAGAAGGCTATTAAAGACAAGGCGATGACCTTTACGCATGTCCCGGACACCTTCAAGAATAGAAGACTACTACGGAGCTGGGATCTTCATCCGTCTATCTTTGATTGACGGAGGTTTTCTAGTGGTTGTTTGTTAGTCTTTTTTTCTTGTCCTTTGCGTTTCTGGTTGTTTCCTTCCTTGGATCCCATGGCACCCTTACACTCTTTGTTGACATTGTCTTCTTGAGTGTCTGTCTCCTGTTGGTGCCGGGTTTCCCTTCTTGTATTCTTTTGGCAAAATCAGTATAATACTTACCTTTACCCAAAAAAAAAAAAAAAAAACAACTGCGAAAGCATGCTTTGCCATTTTGCACCTCGCGGGTTACTGTTCACGGGTTTCCTCTCTACTGGTTTTCTCGAGTTACTGTTCATCGGTCTGGTGTGATGCTCATTCCTGGAGATCTAGCCGTTGAAATGGGATGATTTTTGGAGGGAAGATTCCTTGCAACCTCCTCTTCATCTCCATAGAAGGGATTTGAAAGAGCTGGTCTACAGTCCGAGATATCCCTTGCCCTAGGGCTCGGTTTTCTGCAGTTTCAGATCTGGTTTTTTCTTCTAGTTTTCTGTGATTCCCGGAGATCTAGCCGTTGAAATGAGATGATTTTTGGAGGGAAGATTCCTTGCAACCCCCTCTTCATCTCCACTGAAGGGATTTGAAAGAGCTGGTCTACAGTCCGAGATGTCCCTTGCCCTAGGGCTCGGTTTTTTGCAGTTTCAGATATGGTTTTTTCTTCTGGTTTTCTGCTATTCCCGGAGATCTAGCCGTTGAAATGGGATGATTTTTGGAGGGAAGATTCCTTGCAACCTCCTCTTCATCTCCATTGAAGGGATTTGAAAGAGCTGGTCTGCAGTCCGAGATATCCCTTGCCCTAAGGCTCAGTTTTCTGCAGTTTCAGATCTGGTTTTTTCTTCTGGTTTTTTGCGATTCCCAGAGATTTAGACGTTGAAATGGGAAGATTTTTGGAGGGAAGATTCCTTGCAATCCCCTCTTCATCTCCATCGAAGGGATTTGAAAGAGCTAGTCTACAGTCCCGAGATATCCTTTGCCCTAGGACTCGGTTTTCTCCAGTTTCAGATCTGGTTTTTCTTTTGGTTTTCTGCTATTCCTAGAGATCTAGCCGTTGAAATGGGATGATTTTTGGAGGGAAGAATCCTTGCAACCTCCTCTTTATCTCCACCGAATGGATTTGAAAGAGCTGGTCTACATTCCGAGATGTCCCTTGCCCTAGGGCTCGGTTTTTTGCAGTTTCAGATCTGGTTTTTTCTTCTGGTTTTTTGCTATTCCTGGAGATCTAGCCGTTGAAATGGGATGATTTTTGGAGGGAAGAATCTTTGCAACCCCCTCTTCATCTCCATCGAAGGGATTTGAAAGAATTGGTCTACATTCCGAGATATCCCTTGCCCTAGGGCTCGGTTTTCTGTAGTTTCAGATCTGGTTTTTCTTCTGGTTTTCTGCTATTCACGAAGATCTAGCCGTTGAAATGGGATGATTTTTGGAGGGAAGAATCCTTGCAACCTTTTCATCTCCATCGAAGGGATTTTCTTCTACATTCGAGATATCCCTTGTCCTAGGGCTCGGTTTCTGCAGTTTTAGATCTAGTTTTTTCTTCTGGTTTTCTTCTATCGCCGGGAGCTACAACGGTTGGAATGGGCTGAATTTTGGAAGGAACACTCCTCTTACCCCCACCTGTGGCATCCCAAAATTTCATAGCGACCTTTAGATGCATTACGACCTATGGAAAAGTGATGGAAGTGCCATTGGATTATGTTATGGCCTTTAGATCAATGAATTACAACAGAACAAGGCCGAACATTGAATGGACAATTATTTGGTTGGAATATATCCTATGTCCATGAGTGATTAAGGATTTGTATTAAAGGATAAATTGACAGGAAAATTTTTATTCTTGGCCATGTACTTTATAAGTTGGATTTTTATTACAAAATTTTATGGCCATGTGAGTATTTGAGATTATGAAATTAAGTGGGGATTAAAGTAAATTGTTGAGAGCAACTATGGGCTTATTTAGTATTATTTTTGGGTCATTTAAAAAGTTGGATTTTTGGCCCAAGAGTGTTGGGCCCAAAATGGGCCAAGAGGCCCGGCCCAAGGAGCCCATCAAGTGGTCGACCATGGCCCAAGCCCGGCCCATTGAAGGCCCATCATGTGCATGGCAAAAATGCCAAGTGGCAAGAAAAGCTTGCCAAGTGTTGCCCTTTGTAACCAAGTGTCCCTCCATGCAAAAATGGGAGCATGCAAGGGATTTAATTTGACTAAAAGGAAAAGGGGAGGGGGATTTCGACCAGAAGAGAGAGAGAGAGAGAGAGAGAGAGAGTGTTCGTGCGAGCGAGAAAGTGAGGCCGAGAGAGAGAGAGGAAGAGGAGCGCCCGCCGCCGCCCGCACGCCATCCGTTCGTCGCCGGTGTGCCGTCCTTTTTGCTGCTGTTCGTTCGGTTCTAGAGGCAAGTTGGGACTGATTTCCACCCTTGCATGTGTGCCTTGCATGTGTGAATCATTGGTGGTAGGTTTCGGATCATAGGGAAGGCAAAAACCGAAGCTAGAATGTGATTTGTTCTTGATTTTGCTTGCTGATTTCGTGAGATCCGCCTGACCCAGAATCTTGTGAAGGCTTGCATGCATGTTTCGAGTTAGATTTTGATTCCTTCATGAAAGTTGTAGCCAACATCTTAAACTACAACATACTAAAATTTGAGACAAAATGATGGAGATTTAAGGGGTCAAACCCTCATCCTACGAAGACACTAGATCTGGAACGATTTCGCTGACCTTGTGGTAGATTTGTGGTTGCATGTTGATTTTTACTAAGAATCTCTCTTATACTTCTGCATGAAACTTGTAGAGAACATCTTAAGGACTAACATACTCAAATTTGAAGTAAAATGAACAAGTATAGCCTAGTGAGTCGACTTACTCTTGAAGACGGTAAATCTGGAGACGCGGTACTGGACACCCGAGACTTCATGGACCCATATGATGACTATACTCTGGAAATTTGAATTAGATCCCTTAATGAAAGTTGTAGGGTACCTCTTTAAGTAAAACATATCCAAATTTCAGAAGAAACGAATAAGTGGGTAAAAACTCGATATTTCGGAGATACATACACTGAACGTTTCGGTATGAGAACCAGAAGCTTCGTACGACTATAGAAAATTATATAAAACGAATCTGGCCTATAAGTCTTCATGAAAAATCTACTTCAGTATCTTAACTATAACCTGGTAAAATTTCATAATTTTCGGAGGTCGTTCGGATATTTTAATTGAATTATTTCGGAAACTGTACATTCTGTTTCTATCCGAAATTGCATGCTGTTCTGTGAGAATTGTATTTTCTTGTGTGGAACTCTATTGGGCATGTGTTTTTCATGGAATTGTTATCTTATTGTCTTATCTATCATATGCCTTGATTTTATGATTTTTGAGAAGCTTATGGATATATAATTTAAATATTTTCTAAAAATGGTACATGCTGGAATTTTGTAAAAAGGGCATGAAATATGGACCATTTTAAATTGCATGGACTCCATGAATTGTATTGATTGGGTGATGGTGTCTTGATGCATGCATGATAATGAATTGAGATGCATGTATGAATTCAATGATGAATATGATCTTGAATGCCATCACATCACATGCCATGTTAAAAATTGAGCTATAATTGAAGATGAGAATTGAGATAAATGAGAAGGCCGTCGGAGGTGTGAGCCGACGATGCCGGGAGTGTCGGGATGCCGGCTAGAAGGGTACGTCCGGTTGCCGGTGGTCATGAATGGCCGGATCTGGGAGGGTCCTCGGGAGACCGAGTGGTATCGAGATGCCCGGAGAGTGGGAGCGGAAGCTCGGCATGGTAATTATGCCGAGGGATACCTCGCGATGCCGGTTTGGGTGCGAGATGCCTGGCTAGAAGGGTACGGCCGGTTGCCGGTGGCCTTGAATGGCTGAATGCGGAGGGTCCTCGTGATGCCGGTTGGGGTACGAGATGCTCGGAGAGTGGGGAGCCGGATGATCTGAATTGTATCTTGGATACATGTGGGATGCAAACATTGGTCCCGGGAAAGAGAAATGTGGCGATCCAAGATAAAAATTGAAATTGAATTATGCATGATGATATATGCATGATATGATGCATGATGATATATGCATGACACGATGATGATGTTACATGCATGGATGCATGGCAATGATGATGGTACATGTGATATGATGATGATGTTATATGCATGGATGCATGGCAATGATGATGGTTCATGTGATATGATGATGATGTTATATGCATGGATGCATGGCAATGATGATGGTACATGTGATATGATGATGATGATATATGCATGATATGATGCATGATGATATATGCATGACACGATGATGATGTTACATGCATGGATGCATGGCAATGATGATGGTACATGTGATATGATGATGATGTTATATGCATGGATGCATGGCAATGATGATGGTACATGTGATATGATGATGATGTTATATGCATGGATGCATGGCAATGATGATGGTACATGTGACATGATGATGGTAAGTGTATGACATGATGGTAATATTTGTATGATGATGTATGTACATGAAGTATGATGACATGTGCATGATGCCATGGTATGTTGTGCATGGATGTATGACATGTGATGCTATGATTGTGATGATTGCATGGCATGTGGGACCGTTTAAAAAAAAAAAGAAATATGTGTCCCCACCTCCATTGCCACACCACCTCCATTCCCACAGAAGGATTTCCACTGGGCTTTCCTAGATTTTGAGATCCACTCAGATCTAGCAGTGCGCGTAGGATGGTCGTCGGGGATGGTTGACGCGGGATGAAGGGGTTTCGAACAGTGGGTTGGCTTCAACTTATGTAGCTGAGGTCGTATAATAGCCTTTATTTGTCGATCCTCCACTCGGCAGCCTCCCAGGCGATATTTTTTTCCTCATCTCCCGTAGTTTCTCCTTTGCCGCCGCGTCTTCGTTTCGCTTTGTTTCTTCGTTTTTCTTCCGGATTCGGTTTACGTGGAGTTGTTGTGCGTCTTTGGGCTGGTGAAGCCTCCTGCATTACCAAGTTGTGGTGAAGAAGCTAGTCCGGTGTAAAGCCCTTCATTCGATGGTCTTTGTTTGGCTGTGACCCGGGTGCAGACCAAGTGTTTGTGAAAATGTCTTCTGCTGCTGTTGAGGCTGAAGACAGCTCCCGAGAAGCCCGACTAGTGGCTGGAACCTCAAAAGGGCATCCCAACCCCCCTCATGCTGTCGATTCTACTTCGAAGCAGCCTGGTATGGCCGTGAACTCGTCCTGCCATGATGGATTGAAGGACAAACAGCAAGCTGGATAGCAGAATGCTCACCCCCATCGGTCTAGAGGCCGGAGCCGCAGACGGTCTGCGTCCAAGCGTGCTCTGCCTCGTCCAACTGGATAGTAGAATGCCTCGACTCGATCATGGGCAAACGTGGCCAGCCTTTTGCAGAATTGTCCGACATCCCTCCGACATTGGTAAATGGTAAAGTAGTGATCAAGTTGGCGGATGAAGTTCTTGATGCGGTGGACCCGAAGTGGCATCAATGTTTAGTGGGATACCTGGTTGGGAGGAGGAAGCTTCCATTCGGCCTTTTGGACCGTTCTCTGAAAAAAGCTTGGGGCTCCAAGCTTGTAGAAGTCCTAGCCAATGATCAAGGCTTCATTTTCCTCCACATTCCGAACATGGTGTTTCGAAGGAAGCTTCTAGAAGATGGACCAATCACGGTTTCTAGAGTGCCTCTCATTCTTCGTCAATGGCAGCCACTCATGGACCTTAAAAAGGAGAACCATTCCTCTATCCCGATTTGGATTTGGTTGAAGAACTTACCATTTGATTGTTGGAAGGTGCCAGCGATGGGTGCCATCGCTAGTGCGGTGGGCAACCCACTTTATGTGGACCAACGAACGGACCAAATGAAATTGGTCTCGTTTGCTAGAATATGCGTGGAGATCAAGACAAAGCAACTGAGATGCAAGATCGCTGAAGTGACCGTGAAGGGGGTTACTCGGTCGATAGACATCGAATACGAATGGATGCTGGTTGAATGCCTCGACCGTGTGAAATGACTTGAGAGGTGTAGGATAAGTGGGAGCCGGAAACGGCGAAAGTGAAATACCACTACTTTTGTGGCACCCCCGACTTGCCTTTGGTCGCCACGGGTACTCTCTCTTTAATTACTCGATCTCATATAACTAAGACTAGAATTTTTTTTTTGAAAACGGTCCCAACGCAGCTCATTAGCGGAAACATAAACAAGTCTCACCATTTCCCCCTCCAATAACCATAATGCAATGCACACCAACTACGCACCATAAGAAAAGATAAAGCCGATTCACTCTTATTTATATTTTCATAATGGACATCAAGGTCGATACAACAAAAAGGCCAAGATTCTTAACTATACTTGGCTACCACCCAAAAGAGGACTCGACCCTACATCGAACAAGTACAACCTTCCATCAACGAGCGTCGGCTATCTCCAAAAAGTGTCAGCTCCCAACAGCTATACGTGCCATCATACCCAATCTGGTGCATCGGGTGGCGGCGGCGGTAACATCCCTAACATCGCTCCATCATGTCGAACATGGACAGATAAAAACTCCTAGATGACCGGGCCATCAGCTCGACCCACATCATACATCACCAGGACACGGACTCGAACAAAAACTAAACCAGGAGCACCGACACAGACATGCTCAGTACACTCCACATCCACATCAATAGGTATGCCATAGTAAGTACCGCGTGCAACCGGCAGCAAAGGCATCTTTCTAATCTGAAATGTTAATCCCCAAAAGGGGTGAGTACAACCACTAGCAGGTAAAAGATCCATTAAACTACTCAATGCATCAAAAAGAACAATCAAGGCATCATAAACAAAGCACATATCATTTATGCATCCAAGCATAACTTACCTTGCAGCCATGCATACGTCATCACACCATATGTGCATACACCATCATGCACTCATCATCAATTATTCATGCATATACCATCATGCCATAGGTGCATATACAACCATGCACTCATCATCAAGCATTCATGCATATCATATCATACAGCCATGCATACATGTCACCATACCATGCATGATTCAATTTCAACTCTTTATCTTTCAATTTAGGTCACCACATTTTTCTTTCCCGGGACCAGTGATTGCATCTCCCATTTTATAGTCGCACCCCATCTGGCATCGCGAGGAACCTCCAGCACACACCACCGGGCATTCGGCACCCCCATATTCCGGGCATCTCGCATCCCAACTGGCATCACGAGGTATCCCCTCGGCACACACCTCCGAGGCTTTCGGCACCCCCACATCTTGGGCATCTCGAAACTCCCGAGGACATCCGGCACCCCCACATCCCGGGCATCCGGCACTCTCCTTTCCGGGATCCCGACACTCCCGGGGCATCGTCGGCTCACCCCTCCAACGGTATTCTCATTTATCATAACTCATATTCACAATTTATGTCTCAATATCAACATGGCACATGATGTGATGGCAACAAGGTCAATTTTCAGCTTTTGATTTTATATGTAATGCTAAGTATCATCACATGTGCAGCAAGATTTAATCACTTAAAAACAATACAATTTATGGACTCATACAAAACAAAATAGTCCATGCATTACAGCTTTTGAAATTCGCACAATCCAGCTTGCACAGTTTTAGAAAACATTTTAATTAAATACCCAAATGACCTTCAAAAATCATGAAATTCGAATATGTAATAGTCAAGACATAAAGGCAGGTATTTCATGAAGAACACTACACCAAAAGACCCTCATAAAATTCGGTATAGACCAAGCATCACAGCACTACTATTCTAACAATTCAACTTGCACAGTTTTTGAAACATTTTTGGTTAAATAGGCAAATGAACTTTAAAAATTACGAAATTTAAATATGTTGTAGGGAAGACATAAAGAGAGATATTTCATGCAGAACACATTGCCGAAAGAACCTCATACAAAACGATATACTCCACGCATTGAAACTGATTAAGTCCGAACACATCAGATTGCACGGTTTTAGAAACATTTCCGATTAAATATCCAAATGACCTTAAAAAATTATGAAATTCGACTATGTGATATTCAAGACCCTAAGGTAGATTTTTCATGAAGGAATCAAAGTCAGATTCGTCCTAGGTAATTTAATATAGGTGGTTAAAACTTCTGTTCCTAGTACCGAAATTTCCAGATCTAACTACCTCCGAAAAACCACGATTTCACCTTTATATTCTTGTTGGTTTTCTCTAAATTTTTGATATGTTAAACCTCAGGATGTCCTTTACATCTTTTGTTAAGAAATTGAAGTGAAATTCCAACAAAAAGTTAGCCTTACAGTCCATGCATTCATCAAAGGTAGTTACCGAAATCTCCAGATTCAGTCTTTCCAAAGAATAAATATTTCACCCACTTATACTTGTTCGTTTTGTCCCAAATTTGAGTATGTTATACTCCAAGAAGTCCTTAACAACTTTCATTTAGAAGTCACGGCCAAAATCCAACTCGAACATCACATGCAAACCACTAGAACATCCAAGGTCGAGCTGTCTTCTCAAGAACAGTTTACTAGCCTAAAATACCACTCTTAAAACTTCAATTTTTCACACCCTAGAAATCCGAAATTTATCACCATTAAATCACACATACTAGGCACAACATGCAAGAGTAGATAAAGGATCCCACTTGCCTCTAAACCGAGCAAGCAACGAGCACAACGGCGACGGATGACGGACGCACGGCGGATGGTCGACGAACGGCCCTCCTCCTTCCTCTCTTCCTTTCTCCCTTTCTTCCTTTCTTCCTTCTCTTTCTCTCCTCTCTCTCTTTCTCGGACGAATCCCCTCTCTCTCTCCCTCTCTCTCGCTTAAACCGGCATCATCTTCCCCTAATTTTTCTTCCCCTCCATCATTAGCCATCATTAGATCATGCATGGAGGACACTTGGCAATTTTCTTGGGACAAATGGGGGGAGGCATGCAACCGGATTCCCCCCCTCTGCATGTCAACAGCCCTTCATGGGCTTGGGCCAGCCATGGGTCGGCGGCAGCTCTCCTCCTTGGCTTCGTGGGCCGGCCGAGAATGGGGTGAGGCAATGGGCTGGTTTGGGCCTTTAAATGTCCAGCCCATCCTCATCCTAATAATCCACCTAATTCTTAATTAGATAAACACCTAATTGAGATTTATTATTCACCAAACCTTTGTGACCTAATTTAATAAATTCCAATCCATAATCCACATGGCCAAAAATAGAATTTTCCTACTAAATAATCACCCACCAAAAGCTTGGCCAAAATCTTAATGCAAGACATGAATTAGAGCACCCCTAAAGATTGGCAAGAAATTCTAGGATGCCACAACTTTTAACGTTCTTTTACTTATTCCGTGAAACGGAGGCGGGGCAATGCCCCTTCTTTTAGAACTAAGGTCCGTGCATGCAGGCCGATCCAGGCGGAAGACATTGTTAGGTGGGGAGTTGGTGGGGCGGCACATACGTTAAAAGATAACGCAGGTGTCCTAAGATGAGTTCAACGAGAACAGAAATCTTGTGTAGAACAAAAGGGTAAAAGCTCATTTGATTCTGATTTCCAGTACGAATACGAACCGTGAAAGCGTGGCCTATCGATCCTTTAGATCTTCGGAATTTGAAGCTAGAGGTGTCGGAAAAGTTACCATAGGGATAAGCGGCTTGTGGCAGCCAAGCGTTCATAGCAACGTTGCTTTTTGATCCTTCGATGTCGGCTCTTCCTATCATTGTGAAGCAAAATTCACCGAGTGTTGGATTGTTCACCCACCAATAGGGAACATGAGCTGGGTTTAGACCGTCGTGAGACAGGTTAGTTTTACCCTACTGATGATAGTGTCACAGTAGTAATTCAACCTAGTACGAGAGGAACCGTTGATTCGCACAATTGGTCATCGCGCTTGGTTGAAAAGCCGATGCGCGAAGCTAACGTGCGCTGGATTATGACCGAACGCCTCTAAGTTAGAATCCGGGCTAGAAGTGACGCATAAGCTCACCGCTCGATTGCCGACCTGCAGTAGGGGACTTGTTCCCCCAAGGGCAAGTGTCGTTGGTGAAGCTCGCGCGGTGGATGAACTGCGTGGGTCGCCTTGAAGCACAATTCCTATTGAGTGACAAGTAGAATCTTTTGCAGACGACTTAAATACGCGACGGGGTATTGTAAGTGGTAGAGTGGCCTTGCTGCCACGATCCACTGAGATTCAGCCCTTGTCGCTTCGATTCGTCCCTCCCCCCCAACTCCTAACTCCCAAACCAATGAATTCCTCTTCCCCGAACCGAGCTCGAGGGTCGCCGTCCTCCGTGAGGCCCCTCCTATTCCTCCTAAGTCCCAAGCACTCGAGTTCTCACACCCACGGCTTGAGAGCGAGGAGTGGGCGCATCATCGGAGGTCGAGTCATCTCCTAAGGAGCATGTGACTTGGTTCGGCGGTAGGGGAACAAGCGCCATGACTTGAGTGCACACATAAGTGCGGAGACGGCCGATGCTCCATGACTTGCGACTTGAGTGCACACTCATAAGGATATGTGTGTACTGCTCCGGGGATGAGCATCTGACTTGGTTAGGAGACGGCCGACGCTCCATGACTTGAGACTTGAGTGCACACTCATAAGGATATGTGTGTACTGCTCCGGGGATGAGCATCTGAGTTGGTTCGGCCGACGTGCC
>CM029495.1:13589082-13594082 GCA_017140595.1 Eucalyptus curtisii | reverse complement strand
AGTCTCAGACCAGAACATTCAATCGGATTATGTTATTTGCTCAGATGAAATTGCTAATTCTAGTATACATGCTGAGCTGGATAATGACGACTTACTATCCATCAACTCCTCACCTCGGGGCCAGGTTCCTGCAAAGCTAGAGCCTCTCTACGATAAACTGGACCTTCTTCAACCCAATCCGCCCCCCTCGGTGATCACCAAGGCCACCTCTACTGGCCGCAAAGCCTCTAAAAAGAGGTAACCATCTCCCTACCTCTTGTAAATATGTTTTTTGGATTTTGGAATGTTAGAGGTATCCTAGATCCTGTTAGACGTGCGGAGATAAGGAAGCTGGTTTATTTGAACAAGCTCTATTTGATTGGCATTTTTTAGACGAAGGTGCCTGATACTTTGTTTGATTCCATATCCTCGACATTAGTTAGAGGATGGAAGTGGACGACCAACTATGATTACGCTCCTCGTGGTAGAATATGGGTCGGATGGGATCCAAATGTCGTTGATTTTGCCCTTGTTTCTTCGAATAAGCAAGTTGTCCATGGCTTTCTCACTTCCAACATTTCTAGCTTGACTTGCTATATATCTACGATCTATGGTGATCATACTTTTGTAAACCGAAGACCTCTTTGGGATGACCTCATCCGCTGTGACGATGCCTTTCGAGACTCACCTTGGCTTGTTCTTTGGGGACTTCAACGCTATAAAGGACCCTTCGGATAGAGTGGGGAGTTCTAATTCTTGGATTCCTTCTTTTGATGAATTTCGGTTATGTTTAGATCAGACTGAATTGGTTGACCTTCGCTATGTTGGCCTTCGCTTTACTTGGGCTACTTCGGCCGGTGCTGCAAGGAAAATGCGCAAGATAGACCGAGTCCTGATTAACTCTGAGTGGAATCACCGGTTTTCTTTCTCTGAAGCTTCTTTTCTCAACTCGGGAATCTCGGATCATTCCCCTATGATTGTTAGGGTGCTCAATCCGGTGTTAAGAAGGAAGCCTTTTCAAATATTTCAATTTTGGTCTGATCATCCGGACTTTTCCTCGTGTATTAATCAAGCTTGGAGTAGCCCTGTCTCGGGGGTAGCAATGTATCGACTTGTTTCCAAGTTGAAGTTTGTTAAAGCTCACCTCAAAACTCTGAATAAGGAGTCTTTTTCCAACATATCGGTGAGGGCGGCCGAAGCCAGGGAAGCTCTTCGTCTCACTCAGGTTAGTCTTCAATATGATCCCACTAATTCATTACTTGCAGAACTTGAGAAAACTCAATGACGTGCTTTTGTTGATTTGCGTGACCAAGAAGAGTCCTTCTTTCGTCAAAAATCTCGAGTGAATTGGTTAAAAGAGGGAGATCGGAACACTAGATTCTTTCACAACTCTGTTAAGAGCAGACAAATCAAGAACCACATCCGTCGTGAAGGATCGAGCCGGTACCATCATCTCTGACCCCATTCTTGTGCCTCAAGTGTTTGTCTCCTATTTCTCGGAACTACTTTCACCTTCGACGGGTCTTTCCAAACCTACCATTCAAGAATTGATGGCGCTCATTCATCGGCCACTCTTAGATGCACAAAGGGTATCTATTTCATCCTCGGTCACGGATTCGGAGATAAAGGATACCATCTTCTCTCTTGCAAGAGGTAAAGCCCCGGGTCCTAATGGCTTCTCTGTTGAATTCTACAGAACCAATTGGGAAACGGTTGGGCCCTTGGTTTTAGAAGCAGTAAAGGACTTCTTTTCTTCGGGACATCTCCTAAAGGAGGTAAACAACACTATCCTTGCTTTGATCCCTAAAATTCCGAATGCTTCTGCTGTCACGGATTATAGACCTATTGCATGTTGTAATACCATTTACAAGGTTATTACAAAAATTCTTGCCAATAGAGTGGCCTCTGTTTTGAATGATTTGATCGGTTCGTCTCAAAATGCATTTGTCAAAGGTAGAAGAATTAGAGATAATATTCTTCTAGCTCACGAATTGTTTTCTGGATTTCACTTGGAGCCTTACTTACCGAAATGTGCCGTGAAAGTGGATTTCCAAAAGGTGTACGATACTGTTGACTGGGATTTCTTGGAACTAACTCTACTGGCTTTCAGATTCCCCGATTGGATCATTCATTTGATAATGGTGTATGTGAGAACTCCCAGGTTTTCTGTTTCTATAAATGGTAAACTTCATGGCTTCTTCTCTGGAGGTCGTGGTCTTCGCCAAGGCGATCCCTTATCACCGTATTTATTTACCCTTGTTATGGAAGTATTCTCGGGAATTTTGAATACCCGAACATCGGTGAAGGATTTCAAATACTTCTGGCGATGCAAGACTGTAAAGCTATCCCACCTTTCTTTGCTGATGACGTATTTCTTTTTTGTCAAGCTGACTGGTTCTCGGCTATTGTGTTGAAAAGAAGTTTAGACATCTTCTCATCTTGGAGTGGACTACTCCCCAACAAAAACAAGAGCGAAGTTTTTCTCTCGAGAGGCCCTGTTTCTATCAGAGATAATATTCGGCTTGCTTTTGGTTTTCAGGAAGGTTGACTTCCGGTTCGGTACTTGGGTGTACCTATCATTACCTCTAGACTCGGGAAAGCTGATTGTATTATGTTGATCGATCGTATTACCGCAAGGATTCAATCGTGGCCCACTGCTTCCTATCCTTTCCGAGAAGGCTTCAGCTCATAAGGTCGGTATTGCACTCAATCCAAGCCTTTTGGGCTAGTGTTTTCTCTTTGCCTTCATCTGTTCTTGATAGGATTGAACAACCGTTAAGACAATTTTTGTGGAAGGGTACTTCGCTTGGCCGTGGAGGAGCCAAAGTGTCTTGGGATGACATTTGTCTTCCTAAGGAAGAAGGTGGGTTGGGCATTCAAAAGCTGAGAGAATGCAATATCGCTTCTTTGCTGAAATATATTTGGTTTCTTTTCACCTACAAAGAATCTCTCTAGTGTCGTTGGATCCACTCGTATTTCTTAAAGAAGGGCAATTTTTGGATCTCATCCCAACCCGCTGTGTGTTCATGGGTGTGGAAAAAATTACTCCAACTTCGAAGATTCTTCAGATTGCATTTCTTTTGGAAAGTGGTTCATGGATACTCTGTCTCCCTATGGTATGATCATTGGCTGGCTTGTGGCCCTCTACATTTATTTGTGCCACCGGATATTCTAGACACTTTCAACCTTCCGAAGTATGCTGTGGTGGCCAACCTCTATTCTCTTGCGGGTCTCCCACTCAGAGCGTTCCTAGCAAGTAGAGGCGTCCATACTCCTGATCTTTCCACGGATCCGGATTGTTTCACCTGGTTAAATGAACCTACAGGTTTGTTTTATGTTGCCTCAGCTTGGAGAACCATCAGGTCTAAAAAGGATAGAGTACAATGGGCATCTCTTGTTTGGGATTCTGCAATTGTCCCTAGGTTCCAATTTCATCTGTGGTTGATCACTAAAAATAGATTGCCGACTCAAACCTTGCTCCTCTCTTATGGTAGAATTGAGTTTACCGTTTGAGCATTCTGTTCCACTGTCCCTGACTCTATGGACAACTTGTTTTTTGATTGTCTAACCTCTGCGACCCTTGCTTTCTTTTGTGCTTCCAGGTGTAATCTCCCTTGGAGGAATATGGTGTGGAAGGATAACCTGTCTTGGGCCTTAAAGTTTCTATCTGGTAAGGATTTCTTCCATAGTATCGCCCGATTTTCTTTTGGGGCTTTATGCCATTTCATCTGGAAGAAGAGGAATTCTATCATATTTCGGGGTGATTCCTTCGCGGTCTCGGCTATGAAGAATCACCTAATTAAAGTTGTGAAGGACAAGGCACTTACGTTTGCAAATGTTCCGCCTACTCCAAGAAATAGAAGACTTCAGAAAAGCTGGGGTTTTGATCCCTCCATTTTTGGCTCGGCTTCTTCTTCCTAATCTCCTCCGCTCTTTGTTGTTTGCTAGAGGGTTGGTGGTCTGTTTTAGGTTGTTTGTTTTGTTGTTGTTCTTCGCTTCCTTATGTATCTTTTGATTCGACACCCTCACACTTGTCCTGCTATTTGCAGTTAAAGTGTGAGTTTTGGTGCCGGATTTTTTGTACATTTGTCCAAAGCTAATATATTTCTTACCTTTACCAAAAAAAAAAAAAAACAATTGCGAAAGCATTTGCCAAGGATGTTTTCATTAATCAAGAACGAAAGTTGGGGGCTCGAAGACGATCAGATACCGTCCTAGTCTCAACCATAAACGATGCCGACTAGGGATCGGCGGATGTTGCTTTTAGGACTCCGCCGGCACCTTATGAGAAATCAAAGTTTTTGGGTTCCGGGGGGAGTATGGTCGCAAGGCTGAAACTTAAAGGATTTGATGGAAGGGCACCACCAGGAGTGGAGCCTACGGCTTAATTTGACTCAACACGGGGAAACTTACCAGGTCCAAACATAGTAAGATTGACAGACTGAGAGCTCTTTCTTGATTCTATGGGTGGTGGTGCATGGCCGTTCTTAGTTGGTGGAGCGATTTGTATGGTTAATTCCGATAACGAACGAGACCTCAACCCGCTAACTAGCTATGTGGATGTACATCTCCACGGCCACCTTCTTAGAGGGACTATGGCCGTTTAGGCTAAGGAAGTTTGAGGCAATAACAGTGTCCGTGATGCCCTTAGATGTTTTGGGCCGCACGCGCGCTACACCGATGTATTCAACGAGTCTATAGCCTTGGCCGACGGGCTGGGTAATCTTTGAAATTTCATCGTGATGGGGATAGATCATTGCAATTGTTGGTCTTCAACGAGGAATTCCTAGTAAGCGCGAGTCATCGGCTCGCGTTGATTACGTCCCACACCGTACACACCGCCCGTCGCTCCTACCGATTGAATGGTCCGGTGAAGTGTTCGGATCGCGGCGACGTGGGCGGTTCGCCGCCGATGACGTCGCGAGAAGTCCATTGAACCTTATCATTTAGAGGAAGGAGAAGTCGTAACAAGGTTTCCGTAGGTGAACTGCGGAAGGATCATTGTCGAATCCCGCCTAGCG
>CM029495.1:13554082-13579082 GCA_017140595.1 Eucalyptus curtisii | reverse complement strand
AGGGAAGGACTCTTCGACTCCTATCTCTTCTCTGAAGCTTAAGGATAATTCAGATTCATCCCAAGCTCCAAGTAAGTCTGCTCAGAAAAATAAAGCTACTTTCATACCCAGCTCTACTGGACCACCTTCCGTGATGGTTCCTATGGAGGCGATCCTGAACCGCTTCTATTGGGTCAGGTTCTTCAGATGAATCTGAGGATGTGGCCAGTGCTGTTAGTAGCAGCTCAGATGAGGAGCCTGATGGTCCAAGTGAATTGGTTACGAATGTTGAGCATTCTGCTGTCGGTGAGGATGCTCCCATTAAAAAGAATTCCTCCAAGACTCCTTCTGTCCCAGCGCTGGCCGCACCTCCTGTCCCAGCGTTGGCTGTTCCTCCTGATCCCCCTCAAGGCACCAGCCGGAGGAGATCACGTCGGTAAATCTTTTCCCCATCTTATTATGTTATATATCTATATATAGCTATGTATATTGGAGTTTGGAATATAAGGGGTCTTGGAGACCATCTGAGACAAGCAGAAATCAGAACTTTTGTTAGATCTCATAATCTATGTTGTGTTGGTATTGTGGAAACAAAGATCTCCCAGGGTGCCTTTAGATCAATCTCTACGGTTTTATTGCCGGGTTGGAAGTGGGAAAGCAATTATAATCATTCCTCAAAAGGAAGAATTTGGGTTGGGTGGAACCCCCGTGAAGCTTCGTTTGTTACTAACTCTTCTTCAGATCAAGCTATTCATGGAAAGTTATCTTGTTTAAATTCTGGTAAGGTTCTCTTCCTTACGGTAATCTATGCTGAGCATAGCTTCGTGGCTAGGCGTCCTTTATGGGCTGACATTATTCAGACTAGTTCTATCCTTTCGGGTTCTCCTTGGATATTAGCAGGAGACTTTAATGCAATTCGTGACCCTTCGGATAGATTGGGTAGTTCTAATGGTTGGATCCCAGCCTTTGATGAGCTGCGCGAGTGCCTTGATCAAGCTGGCCTTGATGATCTAAGGTATACAGGGAATAGATTTACTTGGGCCACTTTGATGGGTACCAACCGTAAACAAAGAAAGATCGATTGTGTTCTTGTTAATTCTTGTTGGACTGCTGAATTTTCTTTTTCGAGGCCTCCTTCTTGGCCCCCGGCATTTCGACCATTCCCAATGATTATTAAGATTATGCCGCCCTAAGTCGCGCAAGCCTTTTAAGTTCTTTAATTTCTGGTTTTCTCATCCGGATTTTAATGATGTGGTTTCTCAAGCTTGGAACTCCTTTTTTATGGGTACTCCAATGTTTATTCTCTGCTCCAGACTTCGGCTACTTAAATGTAAGTTGAAGCAAATTAACAGGGAGTCCTTTTCGGACTTGTCTTCTAGAACGGCTGAAGCGAGACGTGCATTGCTCCAAACTCAAGATGCTCTTCAGAATGACTATTCGAATTTTCAGCTTGCTGAATTGGAAAAACAACAGCTCCAAGCTTTTGCGGATTTGCGCCTTAAAGAAGAATCGTTTTATAGACAAAAGTCTTGGATCCGTTGGTTGAAGGATGGGGATCTCAATACAAAATTTTTCCATCAATCGGTAAATAAGAGGCATCTTCACAATAGAATTATTTCGCTCTCCGATGGGAGTGTCAGTACCTCGAATCCTTCTGAAGTTTAGAACCTGTTTGTTGAGCACTTCCGGCAGTTGTTAGATTTCTCCCCCCTGCTGCGAGACCCTCGGTGGATGAGGTGCGGGCAGTGTTGAAGCACACCCTTGATGCGAATCAGGTGCGTTTTATCTCTAGTCCCATTTCGAGACTAAAATTAAAGAAACTCTATTCTCTCTTGCGATGGATAAGGCCCCGGCCCCGATGGTTACAATGTGGAATTTTTTAAACATTCTTGGGAGATTGTTGGACCGTCTGTTACGTTGGCAGTGAAAGATTTCTTTGAGACGGGTATGTTGTTGCGGGAGATTAATGCAACTATTTTGGCCGTGGTACCTAAGATCCCGAATGCCTCCAATGTGAATGATTTTCGGCCAATTGCTTGTTGTAACACAATCTACAAGTGTATTACCAAGCTTATAGCAAATCGGATCTCTCATGTGCTACCTTCTGTCGTTAGCTTGCCCCAGAGTGCGTTTGTAAAAGGTAGACACATTAGTGACAATATTTTGCTTGCTTAGGAGCTTTTTTGTGGTTTTCACAATGATCCTTACCGGCCTAAATGTGTGATAAAAGTTTATTTTAGAAAGGCTTACGATACGGTGGATTGGGACTTCATTGAAATGTGTCTGCAAGCTTTTGGTTTCCCCCATGAGTTCATTGCCCGTATTATGATTTGCATTCGTACCCCCAAGTTATCGGTATCCATTAATGGATAACTCCACGGGTTCTTTTCTAGTGGGAGGGGTATTCGTCAGGGTGATCCTATGTCGCCGTATATTTTTACTCTTATGATGGAAGTCTTTACAGGCATTCTGGACATTCAAACTACACATCCAGATTTCGGTTTCTTCTGGCGTTGCAAGCCCACCAGACTTTCTCATCTCTTCTTTGTTGATGATGTGTTACTCTTTGGGAAAGGCGGACTGTATCTCTTTGGTTAACTCAATCACAGCTCGTGTTCAGTCTTGGACCAATAGATTCCTCTCTTTTGCAGGGCGTCTTCAACTTATAAGGTCGGTGCTTCATTCTATACAAGTATTTTGGGCTAATGTGTTTTTTCTGCCGTGTTCGGTTTTAAACCGAATTGAGCAAATCTTCCACCAATTCTTGTGGAAAGGCCTAGAGATGGGTGCGGTGGTGCTAGAGTCTCGTGGAGTGATGTATGTCTCCCCAAAAATGAAGGGGGCCGGGTATTCGTACTCTAAGGGAGGATAATATTGCGTCCATGCTCAAACATATTTGGATTCTCTTTTCTGATAAAGAATCCCTCTGGTGTAAGTGGATTCATTCTAATTTCCTGAAGCGGAAAAATTTTTGGGTGGCCCCTTGCCCTACGCATTGCTCTTGGGCCTGGAGGAAGGTACTAGATCTTCGTGATCACTTTCAGCAATATTTTAGATGGAACATTGGTAATGGGAGGCCGGTCTCTTTCTGGTTCGACCCTTGGCACCCAAAAGGTCCCTTATATAGGACCTTCTCTAATCAGGCTATTTATCGCTCGGGTATATCTCGCTCGCTTCAGTTGCTGAAGGCTTCGCCTCTCCTATGGGCTGGTATGTTATCAACATCATGGCTAATTGGTGGGATCCCCTCTCGGTATTCAACCAAGACGAGGATCGATTTCAGTGGCTACCACACCCATCCGGCCGCTTCTCCACGGCTTCTGCTTGGGATTTGATCTGACCGAAGGGTAATGTCATCTCGTGGGCCTCTTTTGTTTGGAACACCGCCTTGCCTCCAAGATATCAAACGCATCTTTGGCTCATTTCCCGCAATCGGCTACCGACTCAGGTTTTGCTTATTTCATATGGTAGGATATCTCCTACAAATTGCCCTCTTTGTTTGTGCAGGCCTGATTCTATAGATCATTTGTTCTTTGATTGCTGTGCTTCGAGTACTCTTGCTTCTTTTTGGGCAGCAAAATTCAACCTTGTGTGGCGAAACAAGCTTTGGGCAGATAATTTGGCTTGGGCTTCCAAGTGGTTTATGGATAGAAGTTTTTATCAGACCTTGGCTCGGTTTAGTTTTGGTGCAATGTGTTATATCATCTGGAAAGAGCGGAACAATGTGCTTTTTCGAAATCAAACCCTCTTCCTTCCTGCAATGAAAATGCATCTCCAGAAGGCGATCAAAGATAAGGCTATGACCTTTAAACATGTTCCTGATGTGCCTTTAAATAGAAGACTTCAACGGAGCTAGGACCTTCACCCTTCTATTTTTGATTGATGGAGGTTTTCTAGTTAGTTTGTTGTCTTTTATTTCCTTTTGTTGTTGCTCTTTTTGATGGGAACCATGGCACCCCTACACTCGTTCTAGACTTTTGTCTTCTTGAGTGTCTGTTTTTGATAGTGCCGGGCCTCCCTCTTGTATTCTTTTTCGCAAAATCAATATAATTCTTACCTTTACCAAAAAAAAAAAAAACAATTGCGAAAGCATTTGCCAAGGATGTTTTCATTAATCAAGAACGAAAGTTGGGGGCTCGAAGACGATCAGATACCGTCCTAGTCTCAACCATAAACGATGCCGACTAGGGATCGGCGGATGTTGCTTTTAGGACTCCGCCAAGCACCTTATGAGAAATCAAAGTTTTTGGGTTCCGGGGGAGTATGGTCGCAAGGCTGAAACTTAAAGGAATTGACGGAAGGGCACCACCGGGAGTGGAGCACGCGGCTTAATTTGACTCAACACGGGAAACTTACCAGTCCGACATAGTAAAGATTGATGACCGAGAGCTCTTTCTTGATTCTATGGGTGGTGGTGCATGGCCGTTCTTAGTTGGTGGAGCGATTTGTCTAGTTAATTCCGATAACGAACGAGACCTCGGCCGCTAACTAGCTATGTGGATGTACATCTCCACGGCCGCCTTCTTAGAGGGACTATGGCCGTTTAGGCCAAGGAAGTTTGAGGGAATAACATGTCTACGTGATGCCCTTAGATCTTCCGGGCCGCATGCGCGCTACACCGATGTATTCAACGAGTCTATAGCCTTGGCCGACAGCCCGGGTAATCTTTGAAATTTCATCGTGATGGGGATAGATCATTGCAATTGTTGATCTTCAACGAGGAATTCCTAGTAAGCGCGAGTCATCAGTTCGCGTTGACTACGTCCCTGCCCTTTGTACACACCGCCCATCGCTCCTACCGATTGAATGGTCCAGTGAAGTGTTCGGATCGCGGCGACGTGGGCGGTTCGCCGCCGATGACGTCGCGAGAAGTCCACCGAACCTTATCATTTAGAGGAAGGAGAAGTCGTAACAAGGTTTCCGTAGGTGAACCCGCGGAAGGATCATTGTCGAATCCCGCCCAGCCAGAATGACCAGAACCGGTAACAAACTCAACGGGGACGGCGGGCTCAGCCCGACGTCCCTCTCGACGCCGAGGATAGGCTCGGGCGCCTCACGGCGCTCGGCCTCGTCCTCGGCGGCACAACGAACCCCGGCGCAGATTGCGCCAAGGAACTTGAACAAGAGTGCGATGCTCCCGCCGCCCCATACACGGTGCGCGCGCGGGATGCCATGCAATCTCATATTAGTCATAACAACTCTCGGCAACGGATATCTCGGCTCTCGCATCGATGAAGAACGTAGCGAACCGCGATACTTGGTGTGAATTGCGAGAATCCCGTCAACCATCGAGTCTTTGAACGCAAGTTGCGCCCGAAGCCTTCGGGTCGAGGGTACGTTTGCCCGGGTGTCACACATGGCGTTGCCCCTAACCCCCCTCGCCCTCTCAACCGGGCGAGCAGGGCTTGGGCGCGTACGGTGGCCTCCCGCGACGACCACGTCTTGGTTGGCCCAAAATCGAGCGTCAGAGCGATCAGCACCACGACATTCGGTGGTTGATTAGACCCCAGTGATCAATGTCGCGCGTGCCGCTCACGCGACGCTTTGCGAATCTGCTCCTTAACAACGCGACCCCAGGTCAAGCGGGGCTACCTGCTGAGTTTAAGCATATCAAGAAGCGGAGGAAAAGAAACTAACAAGGATTCCCCTAGTAACGGCGAGCGAACCGGGAAGAGCCCAAAGCCACGAGAATCGAGCACCCTCGGCGTTCGGTGTAGTCGGAGAAGCGTCCTCGTGGACGGACCGGGCCCAAGTTCCCCGGAAGGGGGCGCGAGAGGGTGAGAGCCCCGTCGTGTCCGGACCCGTCGCACCACGAGGCATTGTCGGTGAGTCGGGTTGTTTGGGAATGCAGCCCTAATCGGGCGGTAAATTCCGTCCAAGGCTAAATATGGGCGAGAGACCGATAGCAAACAAGTACCGCGAGGGAAAGATGAAAAGGACTTTGAAAAGAGAGTCAAAGAGTGCTTGAAATTGTCGAGAGGGAAGCGGATGGGGGCCGGCGATGTGCCTCGATCGGATGTGGAACTGTGATGAGCCGGTCCGCCAATCGACTCGAGGCATGGACCGATACGGATTGCAGTGGCGACCCAAGCCCGGGCCTTCGATACGTCCGTGGAAACGTCGCCATTGCGATTGTGGAATGCAGCACGCGCCTCACGGCGTGCTTCGGCATCTGCGTGCTCCAGGCATCGGCTAGTGGGCTCCCCGTTTGGCCCGTCTTGAAACACGGACCAAGGAGTCTGACATGTGTGCGAGTCAATGGGTGGCAAACCCGTAAGGCGTAAGGAAGCGATTGGTGGGATCCCTTTTGGGTGCACCGCCGACCGACCTTGATCTTCCGAGAAGGGTTCGAGTGAGAGCATGCCTGTCGGGACCCGAAAGATGGTGAACTATGCCCGAGCGGGGCGAAGCCGAGGAAACTCTAGTGGAGGCCCACAGCGATACCGACGTGCAAATCGTTCGTCGACTTGGGTATAGGGCGAAAGACTAATCGAACCGTCTAGTAGCGGTTCCCTCCGAAGTTTCCTCGAATAGGCTGGAGCTCAAGAACGAGTTCTATCGGGTAAAGCCAATGATTAGAGGCATCGGGGGCGCAACGCCCTCGACCTATTCTCAAACTTTAAATAGGTAGGACGGCGCGGCCGCTTCGTTGAGCCGCGCTAAGGAATCGAGAGCTCCAAGTGGGCCATTTTTGGTAAGCGGAACCGCGATGCGGGATGAACCGGAAGTCGAGTTACGGTGCCCAACCGCGCGTTAACCTAGAACCCACAAAGGGTGTTGGTCGATTAAGATAGCAGGACGGTGGTCATGGAAGTTGAAATCCGCTAAGGAGTGTGTAACAACTCACCTACTGAATCAACTAGCCCCAAAAATGGATGGCGCTGAAGCGCCATGACTTGAGTGCACGCATAAGCCGGGACGGCCGACGCTCCATGACCTGCGACTTGAGTGCACACTCATAAGGAAATGTGTGTACTGCTCCGGGGATGAGCACGTGACTTGGTTCAGCCGACGTGCCACGACTTTGAGTGATGTATAAGCGGCAATGAGTGGAAGCGGTCGGCTCCGGGTATTGTGTGTGCGCCCATGTCTTGTGCTTCGCCGACTTGCCAACTCTTAATAGGTTTTTGTGCATGGCAATTTCTTAGTTCTTGTCCTAGTGATGGAGTTACCCTTCCTTCGTAATCTTCCCATTGTATCCCTCCATGGGCCGTACGGATCGGTCGTGGATCGATCGTGGTCGAGTGCCTCGGCCGTGCAGATCGATCGTGCATCGAGTGCCTCGGCAGTGCGGATCGATCGTGCATCGATCGTGGATCGGTCGTGGATCGATCCCGGTCGAGCGTGATCGATCGTGGTCGAGTGCCTCGGCCGTGCGGATCGGTCGTGGATCGATCGTGGTCGAGTGCCTCGGCCGTGCGGATCGATCGTGGTCGAGTGCCTCGGCCGTGCGGATCGGTCGTGGATCGGTCGTGGATCGGTCGTGGATCGATCATGGATCGATCCGGGTCGAGCGTGATCGATCGTGGTCGAGTGCCTCGGCCGTGCAGATCGATCCTGCATCGATCGTGGATCGGTCGTGGATCGGTCGTGCGGATCGATCGTGCATCGATCGTGGATCGGTTGTGGATCGATCATGGATCCATTCGGTCGAGCGTGATCGATCGTGGTCGAGTGCCTCGGCCGTGCTGATTGATCGTGGATTGGTCGTGGATCGATCGTGGTCGAGTGCCTCGGCCGTGCAGATCGATCGTGCATTGGTCGTGGATCGGTTTGGATCGGTCGTGGATCGATCATGGATCGATCGGTCGACCGTGATCGATCGTGGTCGAGTGCCTTGGCCGTGCAGATCGATCATGCATTGGTGGTGGATCGGTCGTGGATCGGTCGTGGATCGATCACGGATCGATCCCGATCGAACGTGATCGATCGTGGTCGAGTGCCTCGGCCGTGCGGATCAATCCCGCATCGATCGTGGATCGGTCGTGGATCGATCGTGGATCGGTCGTGCGGATTGATCGTGCATCGATCGTGGATCAAACATGGATCGATCCCAGCCGAGCGTGATCGATCGTGGTCGAGTGCCTCGGCCGTGCGGATCGATCATGGATCGATCCCGGTCGAGCGGGATCGATCGTGGTCGAGTGCCTCGGCCGTGCGGCTCGATCGTGGATCGGTCGTGGCAGAGTGCCTCGGCCGTGCGGATCGATCGTGCATCGGTCGTGGATCGGTCGTGGATCGGTCATGGATCGATCATGGATCGATCCCGGTCGAGCGTGATCGATCGTGGTTGTTGGAATTCAAGTCGGCGTTCAAGTCGGCGGAAGACAACTTACCTGATTCCGATGCGCAAACAGCAAATAGCCCCGGAACGAACGTTGAATTGCGAATAAATCACGAACAACACTTCCTCACGTTAGTCTGGATGCAATCACAAGGAAAACGCCCGATTTCCACGGTGTAAATGCCGATCGTTCTTGCAAAAGTGAAATGGAATTCCTTTTCTTCTTTGATGGAAATGGAGAGAATTTTGGTGCGAATGAATTGCCAACCATCTCAATGGTTGTGTTCGGGAGGCTTTGATACGTCTCCCTTCGTACCCCTCCATTAGTGACTTTCCATCGTAACGCATCAAGACGAAACGGTGCGTTCCGTTCACACCCCATCATGGACGTACCAGCTAAAGCTAAAGTACTACATCTCCCACTCGGACATGATGGGTTTTGATAGCGCTCTATCAAGAATATAAGGCATTCAACATTCATCAACTTTACAAAACAATTCATACTCGGCAAATAAGCCGTGCGACCAATGAGTACACCGCACTTGGGAGCTCAAATTATGCACCCTGTTAGGGATAACATAATGGCTACAACCCGAAAAGATATAAATAATCGATGTCTCACGATTGCCCCATACATATTTTGTTACATCAGTCCAAGTATACCTATCCCTTAAAGGCTATACTTGACTATTCTCAAAACACCATGTATTTACAATTACATCCGCAACTACATAGGGCGATATAATTGGTCGACCAGTAAATACATGCGATAGATGTAAAACAACAATAGTCTTCCTTCGCACTCATGTCTCTCTCAATTTCAGAACAACTGCTTTCCTAGACACATCCCATAGGCCATATCTATTCATGACCGCCCGTAACATGCTAAAGTAGCAACATTGATCTTTCACTTCGAGAACATAGTCAGAAGTAACATAGGGCACAAAAATTGAGGTAAAATACAAATTACCTCAAAGGCTCACACGATAAGTAAATAGGGATAATTTTAACTCATCTTCCCTTATTGGTCGTACAATGCACATGTAGTACGAATTACATGCTATAGTGGATTACTCTTTCTATAAGAGCGTATGCCAATCATCAAATATATCCACCATACAGATCTTAGCCTAAACATAGTCACGTGCTTCTCACGTACTCATGTTTAGCCCGAGTGCTATATCAGCTCGCTTTCTATAGCGCCCAATTAAGTACTCGCATCCGGCATCTTTCGAGGCATACATGATTGTGGGACTATCATGTTCGGTCTTGTTATAACCAATCACAGACCTCATCTTGACTCCAATCAAGGCGACATATTTTATGTACCAAACTTGCTCTTCAGCATTTATTTGTACATAACGTCTCATCTCAACGTGCTAACTACAGCACTTGAGGCGATTGCTCGTGTGAGTGAGCCAATCATTGCCTCGCCGACATACTTTTCAATAATATATGTGTGTTTGTGCTAGTCTCATAGTGGATTTTGTACTTATTGATAAAACATCAAATCACTAATAAACAAACAAGTACAATACATCTGTCCACAAATATATAAACCAATGATTCTCTACAATAACAGACATCACATTCTACGCAATCCTAGTGACATCCTATGGGTCAAGAATATGTCTCTAGGAATAGCCTTCGTAAATGGATCAAGCAACCATTCTATTGGTTGAAATGTATTGCAGGATCACTTCTTTCTCGCGCTATAATATCTCTCGATGAAATTATTCTTTATGTCAATGTGCTTTGTCCTTCCATGATACTTGGGATCTTTCACATCGGCAATGGCTGCTTGACTATCGCAATAAACTGTCACCTTTCTTGGAACTTGATGTGGAGTGGCTAAATTTTCCAAGAAACGTTTTAGCCATACTGCTTCTTGCACTGCGGCAGAACATGCAATAAATTCTGCCTCCATCGTAGACAAGGCCGTGCATGTTTGTTTCTTGCTATTCCAAGAAATCACACCTCCATTGAGCAAGAACGCATATCCAAAAGTCGATTTACGCTCATCCAGGTCTCCACCCCAATCGGCATCTGAATAACCCAATAGGCGTAAATCATTCCCTTGGTAACATAGTCGATAGTCCATGGTGCCCTTCAAGTATCTCAGAATCCTCTTCTTTGCTTTCCAAAGTGTGCTTGACTGGGATTTGATTGATATCGGCTCACCAATCCCACGGCATAACATATGTCGGGTCGAGTACACATCATAGCATACATCAAACTTCCGACTGCACTAGCGTAAGGAACAGTTTCCATCACTTTGATTTCTTCTAGAGTCTTAGGACACATCTCAGTACTTAGGCCTTCACCTTGCATGACAGGGGTATCAATGAGATTACAATGCTGCATATTGAAACGCTCAAGAATCTTCATAATATAAGACTCTTGTGATAAAGTAAGGAGTTTTCTTGATCGATCTCTTTCGATCTTAACTCCTAATATATAAGCAGCTTCTCCCATGTCCTTCATCTCAAAATTGGAGGACAACCATTCTTTTATGGTGATAACCAAAACCTTGTCATTTCCAGCCAGAATATCGTCCACATAAAGTGATAAAATTACAAATTTATCTTTGGACCGCTTGACATATACACAGTGATCTTCTTCGATCATCGTGAAACCAAAAGTTATTATTGCTCGATGAAAACGAAGATACCACTGTCTAGATGATTGCTTAAGGCCATATATTGAGCGATTAAGCTTGCAAACTTTATGCTCTTGACCTTTAGCTATGAAACCTATTGGTTGTTTCATATAGATTTCCTCATCTAATTCTCCATTGAGAAATGCCGTCTTTACATCCATTTGATGTAATTCAAGGTCCAAATGTGCAACGATGGCTAGAATAAGGCGTATTGAGGCAAACCTTACAACTGGTGAAAAAGTTTCCTCATAGTCTATATCCTCTTGTTGAGTATAACCTTTTGCCACAAGGCGAGCCTTATACTTTTCAATAGATCCATCCGCCCTTCGCTTAATCTTGAAGACCCATTTGTTTCCAATGGCCTTACGATTGGGTGGTAGATCAACCAAGTCCCGGACATGGTTTGCCCTCATTGACTCCATCTCATCTTCCAAAGCTTTTCTCCATTCTTCCTTGTCAGAGGATGAGAGAGCCTCTTGAACAGTCTTAGGCTCGGCATCGTCTTTTTGAGCAATCATAAATGCTTCCCCTTCAATCTCAAAACGACGACGAGGAATACTTTTACTATTACTTTTACGCAATTGAATTTCTCTTGAATTCAATTCATCAGGCGATGCAACACTCCCACTAGGTCTTGTGTGTTGAGGTAAATATTCATTTCCCTCTACAATATCAGTGGGTGTGTTATCAGGATCTTCCATCTCATATAATTGGAAGTCCTTATCAATCTCACCTCTACTAGGAAAATCGTTCTCCAAGAACGTGACATCTCGTGACTCCATTTCGGTCACACTTCCATCGCTTGTTCACCTATGAACACGTAC
Source organism: Eucalyptus curtisii (assembly GCA_017140595.1). NCBI lineage: Eukaryota > Viridiplantae > Streptophyta > Magnoliopsida > Myrtales > Myrtaceae > Eucalyptus > Eucalyptus curtisii. The sequence continues at coordinate 13,567,336 of CM029495.1, read as the reverse complement.
CCTTTGGAGTGTTCGGAATATCTTATAAAGATACATTTCTTCCCTCTAGGACCTAATTTGCGATGTTTATGGGAAGAATCATGAACATAAGCTGCACATCCCCATGGACGTAGACTACTCAAGTCTGGTTTCCTACCAGTCCATAGTTCATAAGGGGTGGAAGTGACCGATTTTGAGGGCACACGGTTAAGTATATAGGCAGCGAGTCAATAACGCATCTCCCCAATAGGAGATAGGTAAATTTGCTTGCGCCATCATAGACCTAACCATTTCCAATAGGGTTCTATTCCTTCTCTCAGCTACCCCATTTTGTTGTGGAGTACCAGGAATAGTCAATTGTCGTACAATTCCCTTTTCATCACAAAGAGCCTTGAATTGCTCCGATAGATACTCACGTCCACGATCGTTCTCAATGCCTTTATTGTTTTGTTCAACCGATTCTCTACCATCGCTATATATCGTCTAAAGCAGTCTAATGCTTCGACTTATGGGAGATCGAAAGACATAACCGAAACGTGTGAAGTCATCTATGAAAGTGATGAAATATGAGGCTCCATGCCTCGCCCTCACATTCAAAGGACCACAAATGTCGAATGTATGAGATGTAATGGAAATTCAGCTCTAGTCCCTTTACCGAATGGTTTTCTAGTTGTTTTTCCCGAGACAATGTTCACATACGGATAGACTAACATTAGTGAGTGACCCTAAAAGGCCTTCTCTAGCTAATCTTTGCATTCTTTGCAATCCAATGTGACCTAATCTAGCATGCCAAGTACTTGCATCAATCTCAATATTGTTAGAAGACGCAATTAAAGAAAAACAACCATCAACATTAACATTGTACGATCATAGTCAATGTCTAACACCATAAAACCATTCGATACATGACTCGAACCATAATAAACTATTCCATACAAAATGTCAACACAATCACCATGGAAATTCAATACATAACCTAAGCTAAGAAGAACAACTACGAGACCAAGTTTCATCGAATATCGGAGCATAAAGGACATCATGCAGGAACAGGTTTCGACCACCACGTAAGATTAATTTACATGTACCGATACCCTTCACTTCAACTCTTGAGTTATTTCCAACATATATCCATCTTCTTCCAGGCGGTATCCGACGATACTCCACAAATGCTTCTCGGTCTCTAGCTACATGGTCTGTTGCTCCTGAGTCTATAGTCCACATTGGATAAGATTCAGTAAGCATTACAGTACTAAAAACAAAAGCATTACTCAAAGTAATGGAGTAATGGGGTACCTTTTTCGGCTCAGTGCATTCACGAGCAAAGTGACCCAACTTGCCACAATTGTGGCACTCCATCTTGGCCTTGTCCTTCTTCCCACCACGCTTCTTGCGTCGGAAGGTCTTAGCCCTCTTGGGTGCCCGATCGATCATCTTCCCTTTGTTGTTGAACTGAAGATTCCTCTTGCGCTTGAAGCCCGAAGCTTTGCGCGAACTCGATTCAGCAACATAAGCATGGGTAGAGGATCTCGCAGCCTCTAGGTGCTCATCATCTAATTCCAAATGACGTGCAATATCATCAAAAGTGACAATATTCTCATTATGTGTCGTATTGATCTTCATATGCTCCCAATTGTCAGGAAGAGACCTTATAACAGCCTGAACTTGCTGTTCATCGTAAAGGAGTGACTCCGCCGACTTCAGCTTACGGATCATGTTTGACATCTCCCGAAGATGCTGCCTCATCGTTACATTTGGGCGCTTTCGGAATGTGTCAAACTTGATGGTGAGTCTCCTCAGCTTAGTGGCAGATGTACCCCCAAACTTATCTTTCAAGACAACCCACATAGCTTGAGCTTTGTCATAACTCTCAAACTCACACATGAGATCATCTTGCATACAGCTCAACAACGTGATGCGAGCAATGCTATTTTTCTTTTTCCAAGCTTGATAAGCTTCCAGATCTCTCCGTGTTGAGCTGAAGTTCCATGCTCAGGTTCATCCATGGTATGGTTGAGCGTTTCCAAAACCTCTTGCTCCTCAAGAATGTACTGAACCTTTCGGTACCAAATATCATAATTGTCACCGTTAAGCTTCTCACCCTTATTGAGGTCAGCCACAATGGTCTTGGATGCCGAAACCATAATCAATTGCTATAACACATTGACATAATAAACACAGAATCAATACTAGCACACTATACAGAGTAACACACATTTAATTTGCAGCAAAGACAAACTAAATTAATGATAATTCAACAAAAAACACAAAAGCAAAAGTTCACAATGTTCCCGATCAACTTCTATGTACAATTGTTCTATTATCATTAATTAATTTAATTTGCGCAAATTTTAAGTTCTAGGTGAGAACTCCTTTCAATTCTACCAACCTACGAACTCCCACTAGGAAAAATAATTACATGACCTTATGTAATTTCTACATTTTTCCTTAACACAAGAACATAGCATGATAATAATCAACGTATAAACAACAATCATGCTTCAACTATAATTAAAATTGCAATTCAACAGGTAATGGATTTCCTACCATTGTTCTTATTTTCTAGCAACTAGAAAATTCCAAGTATATTAAAATATATACATCATATCATTGAACCAAGCTCTACACAGCATATATACATCATTTGCACACAAGCTAGCTACTGCATTTCTCTAATCACAAGAAAATACAAGCTACAAATGAATAAGCTGCATTAAACCCCAAAAAAATACGTGTACATAGAGTTCCCAAAGCATTTTCATACATTTATAAAATTCAAAAGTATAAAATAATTATGTCACTGTGTAAAGGACACTCATACGAACCAAACGAGACCGACCACGCTCCAATCGGAGCTCGCACGCGCCCCCACGCGCCGCCTGAGTGCACGGCGCGTGTGACGCACGCGCCGCCGAGCCGAACGGCTCTGGCGGTCCGACGGGTCCGACCGCCGGACCGGTTGACCGGTCCGACTGTTGACCGGTAAACGATCGGGTCGGGTCAACGGGTCGGGTCGGGTCGCCGGCCGGCCAACCGTCATCGGCGCGACGTCATCGATGTCGTCATCCGGCGGTTACCGACCGTTGGATGACGTCACCACGTGCCGGTTCGCCGGCTGGCGCGCTGCCGCGCACGCGCCGGTTCGCCGACCGGCGCGTGTGCGCGCGCGCTGGCTTCGCGCCGCTTCGGGCGTGTGATGCCCACGCGCAACGGCTTCGGCCGCGCGTGTGGTGCGTGCGTCTGCGCGTCTCCCGGCGGCGCTCGACCCATCTCCGGACTCGTCTCGACGAGCTCTTTCACCCCGTATATTCAAAAATTAATTTTGACCAAAAAATTGTTTCGAAAAATGGCCGAAACCTCACAGATCACGCGACCCCGAACCCGTTTTTCGCTCCGGTTCAATTTCGAGTTTTTCGTGGGGCAATTCCGACTATCAGAGATCCAAAACAGTGTAGAATACAATCTCTTGATCTCAATATCAAATGGTAATAAAGAAAACTCGATGAAAAACAAGGCAGAAATCACGACTGGCTCGATACCAATGTTGGAATTCAAGTCGGCGGAAGACAACTTACTCGATTCCGATGCGCAAACAGCAAATAGCTCGTAACGAACGTTGAATTGCGAATAAATCACGAACAACACTTCCTCACGTTAGTCCGGATGCAATCACAAGGAAAACACCCGATTTCCACGGTATAAATGCCGATCGTTCTTGCAAAAGTGAAATGGAATTCCTTTTCTTCTTTGATGGAAATGGAGAGAATTTTGGTGCGAATGAATTGCCAACCATCTCAATGGTTGTGTTCGGGAGGATTTTATACGTCTCCCTTCGTACCCCTCCATTAGTGACTTTCCATCGTAACGCATCAAGACGAAACGGTGCGTTCTGTTCACACCCCATCATGGACGTACCAGCTAAAGCTAAAGTACTACAGTGGTCGAGTGCCTCGGACATGCGGATCGATCGTGGATCGGTCATGGATCGATCGTGGTCGAGTGCCTCGGCCGTGCGGATCGATCGTGGATCGGTCGTGGCCGAGTGCCTCGGCCGAGCGGATCGATCTTGCATCGATCGTCTATCGGTCGTGGATCGATCATGGATCAATCCGGTCGAGCGGGATCGATCGTGGTCGAGTGCCTCGGCCGTGCGGATCGGTCATGGATCGATCCCGGTCGAGCGGGATCGATCGTGGTCGATCCCTCGGCCGTGCGGATCGGTAATGGATCGATCCCGGTTGAGCGGGATCGATCGTCGTCGAGAGCCTCGGCCGTGTGGATCGATCGTGGATCGGTTGTGGATCGATCGTGGTCGAGTGCCTCGGCCGTGCGGATCGATCGTGGATCAGTCGTGGATCGATCCACGACCGAGCGGGATCGATCGTGGTCGAGTGCCTCGGCCGTGTGGATCGACCGTGCATCGAGCATGGATCGGGCGTGGATGGATCGTGGTCGAGTGCCTCGGCCGTGCGGATCGATCGTGCATCGATCGTGGATCGGTCGTGGATCGATCCCGGTCGAGCGTGATCGATCGTGGTCGAGAGCCTCGGCCGTGCGGATCGATCATGGTCGATCCACTCGGCCGTGCGGATCGATCATGGATCGATCCTGGTCGACCGGGATTGATCGGGGCCGACCGACGATGGTCCGGTTGCAACTTCACCGATCATTTCTTGTCCGATTGGATCCATTCTTCTTCCTAAAATTTTTTTGTGTCATAAAATAGCCTCTCCAATGGTTTTCCCACGTCCCAACTATTTTTTTTCTAATTTTCGGAATTTTCTCAATTTTTTATATTCAAAATTTTTTCTGAATTTTCCAAAATTTAGATCACATTTTTCTAAGCATCTCTGCAAAAAATCTCATCAAAATTCAATTTCTACGATTTTTAGAGGGGTGGTGCCTACTCAAACATGGTGAATGTCTCCTCCTGCTGGGGGCAAAAATGCTCCTAAGGCTTTTTAGGGGGGTAGTGGTGCTCGCAGGCCATGGGTAGCTTATGGGCGATCGTCGGGCGATGGATGACCCATGTCACGGGCACAGAAATGAGTCAAGAATGAGTCGTAACAACGTTCAATGATCGCCGAAATAGGTCCGGGCCGATCGAAAAGAGCGCCCCTAGACAATGATGGATGCATGGCGTGGCTCCCCTCACGCAGGCATCATGGCCGATCGCATGGGTCGTTTTCGAGCCAAGCGGCCATAGAGAATGAATCGGTGACCGAGTAACTTGGGAATTGACGAATCTATGAGTCCCTTCGGTAAAGATGAGACCATGCCTCGGGCATGAACGAACGAGCCACGCGCTATCGACCCACAACCTGAACTAGACATTAGTGTTCTCGCGTCTAGCGGTGCGGATGTGACCTGGCTCGATGAGTCCGTGTGGTCCTTGAGTTCTCATGCTCAAGGAGCTATGGACGAGTCGGCTCGGCATATCCAGTGTACGTGACGGCGTGTGAGAGACGACGAGAATGTGTGTGTTGGCAGGCTCCGTGCTGGTGCATCGAACTGCTTTCCTCACTTTCAATCAATTGTTGCTCCGCGTGCTAAACGTTGGACGCAAGACCCGGGTTCCTGTGTTGCATACCTATTGCGACGGAAATGTGTGCCTTCGGTCGTCTCTTCCATCACGGCGACCTCTCGGATGCTCGGTTAGACCGGATAGTGGGGCTCGTGTTCCACGAACGTCGTCTCATTCGATTGTTCGGATGGACCACGAGTGCCTACTCATTCTCTCGGATGCGGAACTCTCTTAATGGGCATGGGGTCATTGGCCCTTGTTCCCTAATCGTCAAGCGTTTATCGCTTCACCGAAATGACGATCTTGCCTTGTCCTTGATCCCGCGAAGCCCTTGGGCATCGCGATCAATCATGCTCGGCGGATGTCGTGAAGGAATGCTACCTGGTTGATCCTGCGTAGTCATATGCTTGTCTCAAAGATTAAGCCATGCATGTGTAAGTATGAACTAATTCAGATTGTGAAACCGCGAATGGATCATAAAATCATTTATAGTTTGTTTGATGGTATTTGCTACTCGGATAACCGTATTAATTCTAGAGCTAATACGTGCAACAAACCCCGACTCTTGGAAGGGATGCATTTATTAGATAAAAGGTTGACGCGGGCTTTGCTCGTTGCTCTGATGATTCATGATAACTTGACGGATCGCACGGCCATCGTGTCGGCGACGCATCATTCAAATTTTCGCCCTATCAACTTTCGATGGTAGGATAGTGGCCTACTATGGTGGTGACGGGTGACGGAGAATTAGGGTTCGATTCCGGAGGGAGCCCGAGAAACGGCTACCACATCCAAGGAAGGCAGCAAGCGCGCAAATTACCCAATCCTGACATGGGGAGGTAGTGACAATAAATAACAATACCGGGCTCTTTGAGTCCGGTAATTGGAATGAGTACAATCTAAATCCTTTAACAAGGATCCATTGGAGGGCAAGTCCTGGGTGCCGCGGCCGCGGTAATTCTAGCTCCAATAGCGTATATTTAAGTTGTTGCGGTTAAAAAGCTCGTAGTTGGACCTTGGGTTGGGTCGACCGGTCCGCCTCACGGTGTGCACCGATTGCCTCGTCCCTTCTACCGACGATATGCTCCGGCCTTAAGCGGCCGGGTCGTGCCTCCGGTCTTTGTTACTTTGAAGAAATTAGAGTGCTCAAAGCAAGCCTACGCTCGTATACATTAGCATGGGATAACATCATAGGATTCCGGTCCTATTGTGTTGGCCTTCGGGATCGGAGTAATGATTAACGGGGATAGTCGGGGGCATTCGTATTTCATAGTCGAGGTGAAATTCTTGGATTTATGAAAGACGAACAACTGCGAAAGCATAAGCTTTGCCATTTTTATCTTTATGTTCCAAAAAAAAAAAAAACGGCCTCCTCTTTCCATCCTCTACTAGCCTACCGAACGGAAAGTTTATCTGCTCCGACCTAGCTGTGCTCGAGAAGTTTTTTTCGGGATCTGTGTTCCTCGGTGATGTGGGCCTCATACTTGGTAGGTTTGGTCAGGGGTACCACCCTCTTGCAGCCTATTCCGAGCAAGATTTTAAGCGTATCCCGTGCGGTAAGCCTAATCCGAGAGCTTTTATAGACTTATAGTACCTTCGTGGAGCTTAGTCGTGTAAGTTATACCCCATTATTATGGCCCGAACTCCTTTGTGCTAGTGGCGCACTCTAGGTGTTTGACATATGGCCACAACCAATTCTGGCGGGGTAGTGGATCCTCGATCGGATCGGTTCGCTGCTGGAACATCCTTGGGTGGTTCAGGGTATCCTTTGAAGAGAAATACTGATCAAGATAATGCAGTCCCTTCACGAGATGATGCTGGCCAGGATCGAAACAAGAGTATAGCTCAAGACCTTTCGGCCTCTTCGCGTAATGCTGCGGTCCATGATCGAAGTGAGCAAATCCCTGCTGTACCAAGAGGTAGAACAGAGGAAGATCTTCCTCGAAGCACCCTCAGCGTGCGTTGTCGAGGAACTCCAACTTGCGCACATGGGCTAGTGTGGCCGTCGCGAAAGAGGCCTCCAAAGGGTATGACTTGGAGTTTTGCCCTCCTACCTTCATCGGCAATAGAGCGATGGTTCAAATGACTGATGATGACCTCCAGGCAGCTGATCCTAAGCTCAAAGAATGCCTCGTTGGCCATTACATTGGTAGGCGCATACCTTTCAAAGTTACGGAAGCGGCTTTTAAGAAGGCTTGGGGCCCTAACCTAGCCAAAGTCATGGCTAATGGAAAAGGTTTCTTCTTCTTCCACTTACCGATAGAGAATTTCGTCGGAAGATACTTGAGAGCGGTCCATTCACTGTTTCGAAGGTGCCAATGGTGTTTCAACAATGGAGTCCGGCGTTGGAGCTCCAAAAAGACGGCCACTTATCTGTTCCCGTTTGGATAAAGCTCAAAAACCTTCCCGCTGCCTTTTGGTCTTCGCAAGCCATTAGCAACGTTGCGAGCTTCGTCGGTAAGCCCCTTTATGTCGACTCTAACATGGAACAATTGGAAATGCTCGCTTTTGCGAGAGTGTGTGTGGAGATAACGGCCAATCGCAAGTCTCGTGAATCTATCGAGGTAGTCCTCCATGGCAAGTCTTGTGTGGTTAATGTCGAGTTCGAGTGGAGACCCACGGCTTGTGTTGGGTGTGGTGTATTTGGCCATAAGTGCAGGTCGGCAGCTAATCAAGCGACAAGGACTGACCGGGATTTGGTTGAGCACCCCCCTGCTCTCCAAGGCCAGCCCCTTCACCGACCCCTGTTTTCATCCGACACCTAATTTGCCCTTCAAAGCAATTGCAACAGGTGGAAAGGACTCGCGACAATCCTTTATTCATTAGCAAACCTGCTCATGGTCACTTGGTGGCGGCTGCGGATTCATCTGCACCAGTCGAGATGGGTACTTCGGATGCTGGGAACTTGCTGAGCTCCCCTTCGCCTGCGGCTTTGGATGTTCCTGAAGGAAGCCAAGAGATTGCCCCTATCACGGAATCGGTTATCCCTCCATCAGAGATGGACTCGTCTTGGAAACAGGCCAAGGGTAAAAAGAAGAAATCCCAGGCGAGTAAGGATGCGGCCTCTTTCAGCCAAGCTCCGTCAAGGGAAGATGGCCAGCCTTTAAAACTGAAAAGTACTACCCTTGCAAAATCCGCCACCCCTTCGGCGCCCCGGAGGATTGAAGGTACTTCTCTTGGCCCCTCTAAAGCCCACGTTGGGTCCTCTTCGATTGCTAGGCCGAAGATCGTCCCTCCGGTAGTGGTGCAGGCCGAAAATTCAGATGATATATCCACCTCTGCGGGCTTGGAAGATGATGATCTGCTTTTTGTTGGGTTCCCATCCCCAACCCTTCAACCTTCGGATGCCCCGGTTCATATGCTACAAGACAAGCTTTTATTGTTATGTCCGGACCCCTCTCCCTCTGTGCCTCCTTCTACGGCTCCGAAGAAGAAGGGTGCCAAAAAGAGGTAACCGTCCATCCTTTCCTCTATATATAGATGTATATAGGTATATTGAATATAAGAGGCCTCCTTGATCCTCTAAGGCGGGCTAAAGTTAGGAAATTTATTTCCAAACATAATCTTTGTTTTATTGGACTCATTGAGACGAAAGTCCCCGAAGCGGATTTCGTTTCAATGTCCTCTTTCCTACTTAATGGATGGAATTGGGTTGCAAATTATGAATTTTCATCACGGGGCAGAATTTGGATTGGGTGGAACCCGGATGTTATTAGTTATGATATTTTGGCGATCAATGATCAGGCGATTCATGGTCGATTGAGGATTAATCTGTCTGGAATATATTGCTGTGTCTCTGTGGTTTATGGAGAGCATTCTTTTAGTCGCCGTCGACCTCTTTGGGATGATCTCCTTCATATGAACGACCTTATGCAAGAATCGGCTTGGTTGGTGGCCGGAGATTTTAATGCCATTAAAAATCCAACCGACCGGTTTGGTAGCTCAAATGCCTGCATTCCTTGCTTTGATGAATTTCCCAATTGCTTAGCTCAAGCTGAGTTAGAGGATCTCAGGTATGTTGGTATGCGTTACACTTGGTCTACGTCGGCTGGTACAACCAGAAAGATGAGGAAAATAGATCGGGTGTTGGTTAACACTAAATGGAACGTGGAATTCTCATTTTCAGAGGCCTCTTTCCTGACCCCGGGAATCTCTGATCACTCTCCTATGGTCGTCAGAGTTCTAAACCCAGTCTTTAAGAGAAGGCCGTTCAAATACTTCGATTATTGGTCGGAGCACCCGAATTATTCGTCCATCATTCAGCAGGTTTGGGATTCGACGTGCCATGGGTTCGCTATGTATAGACTTGTGTCCAAATTGAAACTGCTTAAAGGTAGACTCAAGCAACTTAACAGAGAAGTGTTCTCGAATATTTCTCTTAGGACAGAGGATGCTAGAGAATCTCTTCGGCTAGCGCAGCTTGACCTTCAGCTCCATCCAAACAATCCCGAGTTGGCTGATCTTGAAAAGAATTGCCGCCGTCTCTTTATGGACCTGCGTCGCGATGAGGAATCTTTCTATAGACAGAAATCGAGAGTCCGGTGGCTTAAAGAAGGTGATAGCAATACTAAATTTTTCCACCTTTCTGTTAAAAAGAGACAGCTGAGAAATAGAATCCTTTCGGTTGAGAACACTTCCGGTGAGTTGCTCATGGATGTTGATATGGTTCCGCAAGTCTTTGTCTCATACTTTACGGAGTTGCTCGCGCCTCACACGGCCCTCTCCAAGCCTTCCCTTCAAGAGATCAAAGAGTTCGTTCGGAGGCCTTTGACTATGGACCAGGTTAGTATCCTTTGTAGCCCGGTCCTTGATGCGAAATTCGGGATACTTTATTTTCTCTCCCAAGAGGGAAAGCTCCGGGCCCAGATGGCTTCACTGCGGAATTCTTCAAGACCAATTGGGACATTGTCGGCCCATCATACGTGACGGAGGCGATCAGGGAATTCTTTTCGTCAGGTCGGCTTTTGAGGGAGGTAAACAACACTATACTTGCCTTGGTACCTAAAGTGCCGAATGCATGTGCGGTCTCGGATTTTAGACCTATCGCTTGTTGCAATACTATTTACAAGATTATCATTAAGATTCTAGCAAATCGCCTGGCTACGGTTTTGAGTAATTTGGTTGATCCGTCCCAGAATGCTTTTGTTAAAGGAAGAATAATTATGGATAATATCTTGATAGCTCAGGAACTATTTGCTGGCTTTCATACTGACCCGTATCTCCCTAAATGTGCTGTCAAAGTGGACGTTCAAAAGGCTTATGACACTGTTGATTGGGACTTCCTTCAGCTAATTCTTGTAGCCTTTGGTTTTCCTGATATTATGATTCGGTTGATCATGGAGTGTGTTCGAACCCCGAAATACTCCATTTCAATCAATGGAGAGCTTCACGGTTTCTTCCCTGGTGGTCGGGGCCTTCGGCGGGGTGACCCTATGTCGCCTTATCTGTTTACCCTGGTGATGGAGGTATTCTCAGGAATCTTGAGCGTTCGCACGTCCTTCAAGGATTTCAAATACTTTTGGCGCTGCAAAGCGGTCAAGCTTTCTCACCTCTTCTTTTCGTCCGATGATGTCTTTCTCTTTAGTCGAACAAGGCGAAGTATTGATTGGGTATCCATCACCATGTTGAAAAAAGGGTTGGATTTGTTATTTGATGTCATCATCCGGATCCTCTTATCCAAGTTCCGGCCTTCCCAAGCATGCGGTCTTACATTCTATGCATTTTGGCAAGGACCTCCTTTCTCCATTGGGTGATTCTTTTCATGGGGATGCTGAGGAGGACTTGGCATTCGTAGGCGAGGATTGCAACAAAGCATCTATGATGAAGTACATTTGGGGCTCTCCATACCGACGTTAGGCCATGAAAAAAATATTGCAGCGGACCGATCTCCTTTGGAAGATTGGAGGTGGCATTCTTCCGAAAGGATTATTTTGTTCATCCCGGTAGGGTCGGCATGCGGTTGTGGCGGACCACATCTGCAAAGTTGGGGGACCAAAAAAAGCCGTGTTCCTGGAGGTGGCATTTCGTTGATATGGAACAACGACATAACCCCCAGGTTCCAATTTAATCTATGGTTGATTGTTAGAAATCGCTTGCCTACTCAGGAGCTTCTTATCTCCTATGGTAGAATTGAGGTCGCCACATGTGCCTTTTGCAATGAAGTTCCTAACTCCATCGATCACTTATTTTTTGACTGTCACTTAACCTCTTCTATCGCCTATTTTTGGGCCACTCGTTGCAACCTTTCGTGGCGCCCCAGGTCTTGGACCGAAAACCTTAACTGGGCTTTGTCATTCCTTAAAGGCAAAGACTTCTTTCACAGCATAGCTCGATTCTCTTTTGCTGCCATGTGCTATGTCATTTGGAAGAAAAGGAACGGGATTATTTTTCGGGGAGAAGCGGTGGTTCGTCTTGCTACGAAGAAACATATTATCAAGCTGGTTAAGGACAAGGCTGTCACCTTCTCGAACGTCCCTAACATCCCAAGAAACAGAAGGCTTCAGAGAAACTGGGGATTCGATCTCTCCATCTTAGCCGATAATGTAGACATGGCGTAATTCCGAGTGTGATCAATCATTGTCTTCCCTATTCGGCGTTCGAGGTCTGCAGCTGGTTTTTGCGTTCTTTTTTTTTTTATGACCTTTTTGGTCTTTCCTTGTTGTTGTTCTTGTTATTTCTTGTTGCTCTTGGTTCGGTTCCCTTCCACTCTTAATGCGGTTCGCACCTAGAGTGTAAGATTAGGAGCCGTTTCTTTGTAAATTTGTTCATAGCTATAATATACTTTACCTTTACCAAAAAAAAAAAAAAACAACTGCGAAAGCATTTGCCAAGGATGTTTTCATTAATCAAGAACGAAAGTTGGGGGCTCGAAGACGATAAGATACCGTCCTAGTCTCAACCATAAACAATGCCGACTAGGGATCGGCGGATGTTGCTTTTAGGACTCCGCCGGCACCTTATGAGAAATCAAAGTTTTTGGGTTCCGGGGGGAGTATGGTCGCAAGGCTGAAACTTAAAGGAATTGACGGAAGGGCACCACCGGGAGTGGAGCCTGCGGCTTAATTTGACTCAACACGGGGAAACTTACCGGGTCCGGACATAGTAAGGATTGATAGGCGAGAGCTCTTTCTTGATTCTATGGGTGGTGGTGCATGGCCGTTCTTAGTTGGTGGAGCGATTTGTTTGGTTAATTCCGACAACGAACGAGACCTCAGCCTGCTAACTAGCTATGTGGATGTACATCTCCACGGCCAGCTTCTTAGAGGGACTATGCCCGTTTAGGCCAAGGAAGTTTGAGGCAATAACGGGTCTGTAATGCCCTTAGATGTTTTGGGTCGCACGCGCGCTACACTGATGTATTCAACGAGTCTATAGCCTTGGCGGACAGGCTGGGTAATCTTTGAAATTTCATCGTGATGGGGATAGATCATTGCAATTGTTGGTCTTCAACGAGGAATTCCTAGTAGCGCGAGTCATCGGCTCGCATTGACTACGTCCCGCCCTTTGTACACACCGCCCGTCGCTCCTACCGATTGAATGGTCCGGTGAAGTGTTCGGATCGCGGCGACGTGGGCGGTTCGCCGCCGATGACGTCGCGAGAAGTCCACGAACCTTATCATTTAGAGGAAGGAGAAGTCGTAACAAGGTTTCCGTAGGTGAACCTACGGAAGGATCATTGTCGAATCCCCGCCCGACGGGAATGACCGAGAACCGGTAACAAACTCAACGGAGACGGCGGGCTCGGCCCGACGTCC
>CM029495.1:13539082-13549082 GCA_017140595.1 Eucalyptus curtisii | reverse complement strand
CTGCATCGATCGTGGATCGGTCGTGGATCGATCGTGGATCGGTCATGCGGATCGATCGTGCATCGATCGTGGATCGATCCCGGTCGAGCGTGATCGATCGTGGTCGAGTGCCTCGGCCGTGCGGATCGATCGTGGATCGGTCGTGGATCGATCGTGGTCGAGTGCCTCGGCCGTGCGGATCGATCGTGGATCGGTCGTGGATCGATCTTGGTCGAGTGCCTCGGCCGTGCAGATCGATGCTGCATCGATCGTGGATCGGTCGAGCGGGATCAATCGTGGTCAAGTGCCTCGGCCGTGCGAATCGATCGTGGATCGGTCGTGGATCGGTCGTGGATAGATCATGGATCGCTCCCGGTCGAGCGTGATCGATCGTGGTCGAGTGCCTCGTCCGTGCGGATCGGTCGTGGATCGATTGTGGATTGATCCCGGTCGAGCGTGATCGATCGTGGTCGAGTGCCTCGGCCGTGCGGATCGATGCTGCATCGATCGTGGATCGATCGTGGATCGATCGCATGAAACTGTGAGGTTTCGACGCCTAAGGTGAGGGTGCTAAAGGCTCAAGGTCGTCATCCCAAAGGATAAAAATAGTTTACCCACCGCTACTATCGTCGGTCAGTGCTACCTTTATCGGTTGGGATGAGCGGGTTTATGTAAGTAATGGATTACCACGAGTATTCACTCGCAGATTCCACCCATAAACCCTCCTAAGGTCCTAGATTGGGCGATCGGGGTTTTAGACCGCGGTTGTGTGTACGGTGTCGTGCTGAAGCTTGTAAACATGCATTTAAATTTAAACATCCAGCACTTCAATATAAACCCTCATACATTCATACATCCTCACAACATCTACAACACAAAGGGTTTTCAAGCACGCCTCCCCTTATAACTCCCACCTACAAGACCATTTAACACAATGTTAGCGACTAACCTAATATTCCACGCGACTTTGACATGCAGGCGATCCTACACAAGACATGTTAGTTAAAACACAACAACCATTTTTAAACGGCTTCAAGTCCTCTTAATCTAGTAACCAGTCCCAGCAGAGTCACCAAGTCTGTCGCGACCCGATCTCGCCGCCCTTCGAATGGTCAAAGGAGGGAAAGGTCGGGTTTAGGGATACTTGATCATAAGATCACGAACTCTCCCAAGCTCGTACCCCGCGCGACGGCGAATTTATTTATGCGATCTAGTTGTTCATAACAACCTAAGAATAGACGGGAGTCGCCACTAGCCTCCTTTCGGGGGTCGGCTAGAAAACCCAATCGAGGGTCGGGAGTGTTCCCTCGATTCCTACGCAACCAGATATCTAGGTTCGGGGACTTGGATTACGCTAATATCGCTATTAACGCCCTTTCGGTACCTAAATAGTATGTTGTGTTTTTCCTAACATGTCCATGCGTTTCTTTTTACATTTTCAGGATCAGTCCTAAACTAAGTGATCATGCGTGGTTGGATCATTTTCATTCTATTCTATTTCTAGAAAATGAAAAGAAAACAATCAATGAAATTGAAATTGCGGTACAGTAAGTAAACAATCAAGGAAAGCGGTAAATCTCTCATGCAATCTTAAAGAATATAAAAGAGAACACAATTAAAAGAGAAAGAGAAAAAGAGAAAACCCGCAACTCGTCGGGTTTTATACATCAAATGGAACCCCGAGACATATGTCGGGAAAATGAGTATTACATAATAACTGTCGGAATGGACATCGACCTCCACCACCTCCACGCCTTTTCTATCTTCAGGGTCCTAATCTAAACCTAATCTAAGAAGCATGTGAATAGGTGCATACAAATGAAAGAAACAAGTTTCTAAACCAAATGATATGTAAATGATGCAAAATTAATATCATCTGAAAGATTAAGATGAATCTTAAGACTTCCTAATAGGGTTTAAATCCAATCAAGATCTAATTGATGGTCAACAATTGATATTTGTGAAATCTCGCATATCAGCCACAAACAAAACAAAATACAATGCACGTTTAATGGTTCGTAAGACCACCTAGACAATGCACAAAAATGTGAAACTTGGACATGACCTAAGGTTGAATGCGAAAAAAGGTTTGGGTAAACATTTAACCCTAAATCAGAATGCAAAGAAGTCACACTAGTCATTAATATTGCAAAGTGACTTAGAACTAAGAATATCATGCTTGACAAATTTCAATTGCAATTAGCCAAATGAATGCATGATATTCATGTCGAACAAGATTCAAATATGATATGCCATGCATTGATGCGAAACTTGTAACATGTATTTCAAATGTCAAGAAGACAATGAGGCATAATTTGGCCCTTAACACAAAGAACCCGCAAAATCAGTATACAAAGAAACAGCAAAAACGGCACATCAATGACACAACTAAACAATTTCACACACCAGGACATATGAACAGCAAACACACAAAGAATAGACACAATCTTTGCAAGAAGCGTTAGGCAAGGCTAACGATGGCCAAATCCCACATATAATATGTCTATGGAAAGCTCAAGAAGTCTATTACAAATCTCCAGAAGACATCAAGTCCTAATAACATCATCTATCAGCTCATTCCAGTTAAAACAGAAAATCGCAGTAAGTCAGAACAGCAAATCATTCTGAAAAAATTACTGCAGAATCAACAGACTTTGTAGGTGTTTTTCACTGACCAAATGACATCTATTATGGGTGTGCGACATATCAAATCGAAGCTTGAGAAGTCTATTTACTATGTCTAAAAGGGCTCAAGACCAGAAAGCCTCATCTATCACCTCATTTAAGCCAAAACAGAAAGTGACATATCAGGCATACGAAATTGCAGATCAAAGCAAATCAAGTTCAATCAATTTTAAGTTCATCATCAATACTCATCAACTCATCGCAATCTAAGGCTTTCAATGGTCCACATCAGCTTTCCATTGCAGGATATCTCTAAAAGAAACATCCATAACCATCAGTTCCAAGTTGGAAGTGAGTGGCACCGGCATCTCCACAGAACAAAGTCTAACCATGCATCGTCTTCCTTAGCTAAAGGCCAAGCTTCGAACTTTTCATATCAAAATAAACAGATATTCCATATACGCCTCGAAAGACCATTTTTCTTCAGCAAGGACAAGACAGCCGTTGTTTATTATATCAAACAGGTGGAGGACATTCTTAGATTATGGAGCAAATGGCACCAAACAGAACATCACAAACACAGCAATCATCATGAACGACATACAAGCTAATAGTGACTATGTATTTGCACCTAAAACCCAAGCAAGATGCTATGTACTTACACATACAATCCAAGCAAGATGTTATTTTCACTCTAAAGTTTACGGTCTCATCTCACATGCAAAGCAACGAAACGAAGTATAAGCAATACCTTGCTCATTTTTTCAGAAATTTCCAACAACCAAAAACCATCTACTCAGCACATACTGCCTTACTATAGACTATCGATCCCACTACAGTACATACCACCTATGCAGTACATATCGCCCTACCATTTGTCGGGAGACTATACTAACCCAACCTACAGCTATGATCGCTCACAAGTCGCAGCACTTCAATGTTGGGTTGACAGAACGCTACAGAAACTACCAAATGAAAAATGAAGCTAAATCCATGCTATTGTTCTACAAAAAGAAATGTGAGACAACGACCGCATCTCAACTATACTTGGATCGGACTACAGGAAGATGGCGAGATCAGAAAAGTAGAATAAAGAAGCGATGGGAATCTGTCACCACCGCTGCTGACGCTGCCACCGCTACTGCTGTTGACGTGAATCTGAGCTGATTGAGCGAGCAATTGAGTCTGAACCAGAACCGAGAGCGATTGAGAGTCTCCCTTGCGATCCCTGACCACCAATATTCGATCTCCGAGAACAATCCACCAAACCAGAACAGAGAGAGCCACAGATCCAGATAAAGTCGAATCTGAGAGAGAGAATCACCGGTCGAGCGAGCGAGCGTCCGATTGAGAGAGGCCGCTCGAGAGAGAGAGAGCGGAATCTCCGATTGATTCGAGAGAGAACCTGATCCAGAGTCAGTGATATCCCCGTCCGAGAGCGAGATCTCGACCACCTCCAATCCTCGCCAGCAATCGTCCGTCTCCGATCTCCAGAAAGAGAGCCAGATCTGCTGGCGTCGTCGTCGATGTCGCCGATCCTCGCCGGTCGGCTTCGTATAGGGTCGAGATCCGGCGAGCAAAAAACCGGCGTCGTCGTTGTCGTGGATCGCGTCGCCTTTCGTCACCGGTCGGCTTCAATCGATCAAAATCTCTCAAACCGAACGGATTTGTGGAGAGATTCCGACGGAGAGAGCTCGGAAGAGGAATCTGTCGAAGAAGAAGCGAGCGGCGACGTCGGCGACGGCGAAGTAGATTGCGATGAGGAAATCAACAACACTAGGCGCATTCGGGTCCATGTTCACCGAGAGGGGCGGAACCAGCATGAACCGCTCAATCGCAGATCGAGTCCCCCGAGCTCCTCCGTCCGCATCCGGAGTGCTTCCCTCGGGAGAGGGCAATGCCGAGCGGGCGGCGGATCTCCGGCTCGCCGCGATCCACTGGAGCCGAACATCGACGGCGCCGCCGAGAGGGATTGCGCGGCAGCGGATCCGGCGATGGCCGAGGGGAACGAGATTTCACCCCCTAGATCAAGCGAGAGCCCCCTTTCAAGAATCGAGAGAGATTCCCCGAGATTTAGGGTTTTCTCCCCTCTCTCTCCGCTCGTTTTTCTATTTTTTTTCGCATTTTCTTTATATATTTTTTCTCTTTTCATCTTTTTTTTTTTATGTTTTCTTGTTGTTGTTTTTTTTATTTCTATCTTTTTTATTTCTTTTCTTCTTTCTTTTTTTTACTTCTTTTTTTTTTTCGTTTTCCTTATTTCTATTATTTTTTTATCTTTTCATTTCAAATTTTTTTTTTATTTTTGCAAAATATTTGTTTAAAATGTCGACGAAAATTTCAGGTGTCAACACATCGATCGTGGATCGGTCGTGGATCGGTCGAGCGGGATCGATCGTGGTCGAGTGCCTCGGCCGTGCGGATCGATCGTGGATCGATCGTGGATCGATCATGGATCGATCCCGGTCGAGCGTGATCGATCGTGGTCGAGTGCCTCGGCCGTGCGGATCGATCGTGGATCGGTCGTGGCCGAGTGCCTAGGCTGTGTGGATCGATCGATCAATCCCGGTCGAGCGTGATCGATCGTGGTCGAGTGCCTCGGCCGTGCGGATCGATCGTGGTCGAGTGCCTCGGCCCTGCGGATCGATCGTGCATCGATCGTGGATCGGTCGTGGATCGATCATGGTCGATCCACTCGGCCGTGCGGATCGATCCACTCAGCCGTGCGGATCGATCATGGTCGATCCACTCGGCCGTGTGGATCGATCCATGATCGATCCGCTCGACCGGGATCGATCGGGGCCGACCGACCATGGTCCGTTTTCAACTTCACCGATCATTTCTTGTCCGATTGAGTCCGTTCTTCTTCCTAAATTTTGTTTGTGTCATAAAATAGCCTCCCCAATGGTTTTCCTAGGTCCAAACTATTTTTTTTTCTCAATTTTCCGAATTTTCTCAATTTTTTAATTACCATAAAAAAAAAATATTTCCTGACTTCAAAATTTTTTTCTGAGTTTTCCATAATTTAGTTCACATTTTTATAAGCATCTCTACAAAAAATCTCATCAAGATTCAATTCCTACAATTTTTTAGAGGGGTGGTGCCTACTCAAACATGAGGAATGTCTACTCGTGCTAAAGGGAAAAAGGTTCATAAGGCTCTTTAGGGGGGTAGAGGTGCTTGCAGGCCACGGGCATCCTATGGGCGATCGTCGGGCGATGGATGACCCATGTCACGGGCACAGAAAGGAGTCAAGAATGAGTCATAACAACGTTCAATGATCGCCGAAATAGGTCCGGGCCGATCGAAAAGAGCGCCCCTAGACAATGATGGATGCATGGTGTGGCTTCCCTCACGCGGGCATCATGGCCGATCGCATGGGTCGTTTTCGAGCCAAGCGGCCATAGAGATTGAATCGGTGACCGAGTAACTTGGGAATTGACGAATCTATGAGTCCCTTCGGTAAAGATGAGACCATGCCTCGGGCATGAACGAACGAGCCACGCACTATCGACCCACGACCCGAACGAAACATTAGTGTTCTCGCGTCTAGCGGTGCAGATGCGACCTCGTTCGATGACTTCGTGTGCTCGTCGAGTTCTCATGCTTGAGGAGCTACGGATGAGTCGGCTTGGTTCGTTTCCAGTGTACGCGATGGCGTGTGAGAGACGATAAGAATGTGTGCGTAGGCAGTCTCCGTCTGGTGCATCGAACCGCTTCACTCACTTTCAATCAATTGTTGCTCCAAGTGCTAAACGTTGGACGCAAGACCCGGGTTCCTGTGTTGCATACCTTTTGCGACGGAAATGTGTGCCTTCGGTCGTCCCTTCCATCACGGCGTCCTCTCGAATGCTCGATTGGACCGGATAGTGGGGCTCGTGTTCCACGAACGTCGTCTCATTCGATCGTTCGGATGGACCACGAGTGCCTACTTGTTCTCTCGGATGCGGAACTCTCTTAATGGGCGTGGGGGTCATTGGCCCTTGTTCCCTAATCGTCAAGCGTTTATCGCTTCACCGGAATGACGATCTTGCCATGTCCTTGATCCTGCGAAGCCCTCGGGCATTGCGATCGATCATGCTCGGCGGACGTCGTGAAGGAATGCTACCTGGTTGATCCTGCCAGTAGTCATATGCTTGTGACACGGCTGACGGACGAGCATGACAAAGACCGTCCATGCTCGGCCGTGTCACGCACCAGGGCGTAGCTGGGAGTGCCCTGATCGATCACCGTCCCGACCAGTCCCTGACCGATCCCTGATCGACCAACTGACCGATCCCCTGATCGGTTCGCACGACCCGTGCACGACCAGGGAGCAGCCCTTGGTCGACCCGTGATCAGCCCCTGCACAAATCCGGAGTTGTTCACCTGCTCCGTGTCAGGTGGCTCTAACACGCCCATGCTGATTCTGATCCGTCCATGCTGCCCCTGATCTTGCTTCTGACTTGTGCCTGCACCATGCCAGTTCCCCATGCACGTAGCCATCGAGTGGCCTCTTGGTAGCCTTGTAATGATGATACGAATTCAAATGTAACCGTTGGATCGGAGGGACGATCCACGGCCGAGATTGATCCGAACTTGTATAAAGGGGTCCCTCCCCTCATTCGAGCTCGGCTCATTCATAGTGAAATACACTCGCTCCTTGTGTAAACCGACCCTTGTGTTGTGCGAGTGAGTGAGTAGGTTGACTTGGGATCACCGATCCTAAGGCCGCACGGTGGTTGATCGTTCATGTTCAACCAACCCGTAACAAGTGGTATCAAAGCAATCGTTCCTAGAGTAATGGCCGATCCTCGTGCTGATGCTCCGGTCGTGCAAGGTGACGACCGTGAGGATCGTGGGCGGCCAACCGAGAAGGTCACCCGGTCAAAGAAGAACCGTGCTGTCTCGTGTTCGAGAGACCCGAAAGGGGATATGGAAAACCGAATGACGATCCTAGAGGAGACCGTCACGAGATGTCCGGGAGATGGTGGACGACCGCACCGGACCGTTGAGGAGCGGAAGCCGGTAGGGAGGAGCTCTTGGCCGAAGTGCAAGAACTCCAAGCCAGCATGGGAGAGCTCCGTGTCGAGGTCTTTGGGATCCATCCCGCACGAGCTACGGCGACGGGACGAGACTTGGGAGGCCGCGTTGGTGGCCATGCGCACGGAGATGGCCGAGATGAAAGCCAAGCTCGTCGAGCTTGAAGCAGTACGCGTGAATGGGGTGATCACCGTGCAATCCCGTGCCGATGCACCGAAACCAAAAGAGTTCAAGGGCTCTCGGGTGGCGAAGGACGTGGATAACTTCCTGTGGTACATGGAACGATACTTCCAAACCATGGGAACGACCGACGACGTGATTCAGGTAAACACCGCAGCCATGTATTTAGCTGATGATGCGCTGCTATGGGCGTCCGATCTCTTCATATCCAAAGAGGCCGCGAAGAAGCTGAATCTTCCGGTCGAGACAAAGGATGCTGGTTGGCTCAAAACGGTGAATTCTAGAGAAGTCCCAACCAGCGGCATGGCCAAGGGCGTAGAGTTTCAACTCGGTCCATGGACCAGTCGCGAGGATGTCGAGGTAATCCCCCTTGATGATTACGATTTCATACTCGGTTTGGGATTTCTCGACTGGATCAATGCGGGTGTTATGCTCTTCGCGGATTGCATATGCATCTTCGATAAACGGTGCCAATGCATGGTCCCGATATACCGCGAGTCGGGACACGATAGGAAAATGCTATCGGCCATGTAGCTGACCAAGGGGCTACGCAAAGGCGAGGTGACCTTCTTGGCAGTGTTAAAGGAGGAAGGCGTGGAAGAGAATGAGGTACCGGAAGAGGTGGCCCGAGTCCTCGACTCCTTCCAAGATGTGATGCCGCCGAGCTGCCCAAGAAGCTGCCTCCTCGGAGAGAAGTCGACCATCGGATCGAGCTTATGCCCGATGCTCGACCGCCGGCCATTGCTCCCTATCGCATGGCCCCGCCCGAATTAGAAGAACTGAGGAAACAGCTCAAGGAGCTGCTCGATGCTGGGTATGTTCGGCCATCCAAGGCCCCGTTCGGTGCCCCGGTCTCTTTCCAAAAGAAGCATGACAGATCCCTTCGCATGTGCATCGACTATCAAGCATTGAACAAGCTGACCGTCAAGAACAAGTATCCGATTCCCCTTATAGCCGACTTGTTTGATCAGCTCGGGGAAGCCCGATGGTTCTCCAAGCTTGATCTTCGATCGGGGTACTATCAAGTACGGATTGCCGAAGGAGATGAGCCGAAGATAGCATGCGTGACCCGTTATGGATCATATGAGTTCCTCGTCATGCCGTTCGGCTTGACTAATGCGCCGGCGACGTTTTGCGCTCTCATGAACAAGGTACTACATCTGTTCCTTGACCGGTTCGTTGTAGTTTACCTTGATGATATTGTTATATATAGCCGAACGCTCGAGGAACACATTGATCACTTGAGTCGAGTTTTCCGAACCCTTCGGGAGAACGACTTATATGTGAAGCATGAGAAATGTGCCATTGCACAAAGAGAAGTCCCTTTCCTTGGGCACATCGTCGGGGCGGACGAGTGCGGATGGACGCGACCAAAATCCGTGCCATCGTTGATTGGGAGCCTCCAACCAAGGTGACGGAGCTGAGATCCTTTCTCGGACTCACGAACTACTATCGGCGCTTCATTCGGGGATATTCGAAACTCACCGTGCCACTCACGGATATGCTGAAGAAGGAAAGACCGTGGGGGTGGATGGACCGGTGCCGAGAGGCGTTCGATCAATTGAAGCGGGCCATGACCGAAGAACCGGTGCTTGTGCTGCCCGACTACACCAAATCATACGAGGTAGAGACCGATGCTTCGATTTTGTTATCGGTGGTGTTTTGATGCGGGGAAGGGCATCCGGTTGCCTTCGAGTCTCGGAAGTTGAATGATACCGAAAGGCGGTACACGGTACAAGAGAAAGAAATGACCGCAATGGTACATTGCCTTCGTACGTGGAGGCACTATCTCTTGGGATCACGGTTCGTGATGAGAACCGACAATGTGGCCACGAGCTACTTCCAAACTCAGAAGAAGCTCAGCCCGAAACAAGCTCGGTGGCAAGACTTCCTGGCCGAGTTCGATTATGTGTTGGAATACAAGCCAGGAAAATCCAATTCCGTGGCCGATGCCTTAAGCAGGAAGCTCGAATTGGCCAATGTGATGAGCCGACCCGATTGTCCGTGGAGAGATCGTATCAAGGAGAGGCTAAAGCATGACCAAACGGCCCAAGCCCTCCTTCGATACGCTCAAGAGGGCAAGACGAGGCGGTTTTGGCTCGAGGATGATCTCCTCTACACCAAAAGACGGCGACTTTATGTGCCGCTCCATGGGAGGCTTCGGAAAGAAATCCTACACGAGTGCCACGACTCTAAA
>CM029495.1:13529082-13534082 GCA_017140595.1 Eucalyptus curtisii | reverse complement strand
TATAATTTGGGTTGGCATTTGGAACCCGGAGTATGTTACATTTGAAACTCTCTCTATCAATGATCAAGCCATTCACGGCCGGTTAACTTATTGTTTAAGTGGTTTGGTTTGCTGCATCTCTATAGTCTATGGGGAACACTCGTTTACAAAACGACGGCCTTTGTGGACAGACCTCCTTTGTATGAGCAACCTTATGCGGGACATGGCTTGGTTGGTTGCTGGGGATTTTAACGCCCTTAAGGATCCTTCCAACCGCTTTGGCAATTCTAACACTTGGATCCCTTGTTTTGATGAATTTGGGGATTGTTTAGCCCAAGCGGAACTAGAGGACCTCAGGTATGTCGGACTTCGATTTACTTGGTTTACTTCTGCTAGTGCTTCTAGAAAGATGAGGAAGATCAACCGCGTGTTGGTTAACACAAAATGGAGAGAGGATTTTTCCTTCTCGGAGGCCTCTTTTTTGAATCAAGGTATCTCAGACCATTCCCCTATGGTGATTAGAGTTCTTAACCCTCCTCACAGGAGAAGACCCTTTAAGTATTTTGACTTTTGGTCGGACCATCCTGACTTTACTAGCATTGTTAGGCAAGTGTGGGAACAACCGATTGATGGGTTTGCTATGTTCCGTTTAGTATCTAAACTTAAAGTGCTAAAAGGCCGGCTTAAACTTATGAATAGAGAAGCCTTCTCGAACTTATCAGTGAGGACAGCCGATGCCAGAGAGTCTCTTCAGAAGGCACAAGATGATCTCCTCCTTGACCCGATGAACCTTGATCTTGCAAATATTGAGAAGCTTCGCCGCAAGCTCTTTGTGGATTTGCGAAGGGATGAAGAATCTTTCTATAGGCAGAAATCGAGAATCCGTTGGCTAAAGGAAGGTGATCGTAACACAAAGTTTTTTCATCACTCAGTGAAGAAAAGGCAACTTGGGAATAGGATCCTATCGGTAAAGGATACCTCGGGCGTCTTGCATACGGACCCCTCGGTGGTTCCTCAGGTATTCGTGGCATTCTTTTCGGATCTCTTATCACCTCAGCAGCCTCTTTCTATGCCTACCCTTCAGGTTCTTAAAGGATTCATCCGGAAACCGTTATCATATGAGCAGGCCAATCGGCTCTCCACTCCGGTGCTCGACGACGAAATTCGGGATATGGCGAGAGGTAAAGCTCCGGGGCCTGATGGCTTTACCGTTGAGTTCTTTAAAAGTTCTTGGGAAATTGTCGGCCCGTTGGTAACCGAAGCGGTCAAAGAATTCTTCTCCTCTGGCCGTCTATTGCGCGAGGTAAATAACACTATCCTTGCCTTGATTCCCAAAGTTTCTAATGCTTGTGAGGTTACAGACTTTCGACCAATTGCTTGTTGCAATATTATTTACAAGATTATCACAAAAATCTTGGCCAATCGCATTGCCGTAGTTTTGAATGACTTGATTGATCCGGCCCAAAATGCGTTTGTCAAAGGGAGAAGGATTAGGGACAATATTCTGATGGTGCAGGAACTCTTTGCTAGTTTTCATTTGAACCCTTACCTTCCAAAGTGCGCTATAAAAGTTGATTTTCAGAAAGCCTATGATACTGTTGACTGGGATTTCCTTCAACTTACCCTCTCGACATTCGGTTTTCCGGACTTCCTGATTCGCCTCATTATGGCTTGTGTTCGTTCCCCGAAGTATTCCATTTCTATAAATGGGGAGTTGCATGGTTTCTTTCCGGGTGGGCGTGGTCTTCGCCAAGGTGATCCAATGTCTCCTCTTTTATTCACCCTAGTAATGGAAGTGATGTCGACTTATTGAATGCCCACACTACCTCGAAGGATTTTAAGTTTTATTGGAGGTGCAAACTGTTCGGTTTGTCCCATTTGTTTTTTGCCGATGATGTGTTCCTCTTCAGCCGTGCGGTGGCCTTCCATCACTATTTTGAAGAAAGCCTTGGATCTTTTCTCCTCTTGGAGCGGTCTTCTCCCGAACAAAAATAAGAGTGAGATCTTTATTTCGGGCGGAACGCCTTCTATTCGTAATTATATCCTTTTGGCTTTCGATTTCCGGGAAGGAACTCTTCCGGTACGTTATCTTGGGATACCGATCATCTCTTCTAGGCTTGGGAAAGCAGATTGCATTACCTTGATTGATCGGATCACTGCAAGAGCTCAATCATGGACTCAAAGGTTCCTATCGTTTGCAGGAAGGCTTCAGCTTATCAGGTCAGTCTTGCACTCTATTCAAGCCTTCTGGTCTAGTGTATTTACTTTGCCTGCTTCGGTCCTTACTAGAATCGAGAAAATTCTAAGACAATTCCTATGGAAAGGCCCTACCCTTGGGAAAGGCGGGGCTAAGGTGTCGTGGGACGATGTGTGCCTTCCTAAAATTGAAGGGGGGCTCGGTATCCGCAAGTTAAAAGATTGTAACAAAGCGGCCATGATTAAATACATATGGATTCTCTTTACAGATAAGGAATCCTTACGGTGCCGTTGGATACACTCCAACTTCTTAAAGAATGATAACTTTTGGGTATCTTGCTCTCCCACTTTGTACGCTCGTGGGCTTGGAGGAAAATCCTTGGTTTAAGAATTGAATCTCGTCATTTTTTTGCTTGGAGAATTGGCGATGGTCTTTCGGTGTCTCTATGGTTTGATTGTTGGCTCTCTGATAGACCTCTTCACCAACTGATACAAGAGGTACTCATTGAAACATCCCTCCTTCCTAAGTATGCGGTGGTGGCAGATCTTTTTTCCCCCATGGGCTGCTCTTTTCGAAATCTTTTGGAGAGCATGGGCTTTTCTATTCCGCTGTTGTCCTCTGGTCCAGACCGTTTCTTTTGGCGTCACCATCCTTCGGGGCTCTTCTCAATGGCCTCGGCGTGGGATTGTGTTAGAACAAAGAAGAATCATGTCCCCTGGGCTGATCTTATTTGGAACAAGGATATTGCTCCTAGATTCCAGTTCATTCTATGGTTGATCAACAAGAACCGTTTGCCGACACAGCAACTCCTTATCTCTTATGGCAGAATCGACTCAGGGGCCTGTGCTTTTTGCAATGGAATCCCCGACTCCATCGACCATTTATTTTTTGAGTGCAACACCTCGACTTCCTTGGCTTACTTTTGGGCTACAAGATGCAACCTTCCCTGGCGCTCGAGGAAATGGGTGGAAAATCTTTCGTGGACTATTAAATTTCTCTCGGGTAATGACTTCTACCATTCTATAGCCCGATTTTCTTTTGGTGCTTTATGCTACCTGATTTGGAAGAAGAGAAATGACATTATCTTTCGAGGTGGTACTGTTGCTGCCCCTGCATTGAAGAATCACCTCATCAAAATGGTAAAAGATAAAGCTATTACCTTCTCAAATGTGCCGGATTCCCCGAGGAATAGACGTCTCCAAAGGAATTGGGGTCTTCACCCCTCCATCTTTATGGATTGAGCTTCAGTGGCGTAGTCTACTAGTGTTTTGTGTCCTTGCGTACAAGTCCTCTATCCCTTCCGTCTTGCTTGTCTTCTTTTGATGGCTGAGGGTTGTGGTTGTTCGGTTTGTTGCTGTCTGTAGCCTAGTTTTCCTAGGTTGCTGTTCTGTTTGCGTTTTCTCTTTGGCTTTGCCCGGCTCCCTTCCACTCTTTGTGCTCATCTCACCTAGAGTGTAAGTTTTGGAGCTGTTTGTGTACATTTGTCCAAAGCTATAAAAATTTTTAACTTTACCAAAAAAAAACAACTGCGAAAGCATTTGCCAAGGATGTTTTCATTAATCAAGAACGAAAGTTGGGGGCTCGAAGACGATCAGATACCATCCTAGTCTCAACCATAAACGATGCCGACTAGGGATCGGCGGATGTTGCTTTTAGGACTCCGCCGGCACCTTATGAGAAATCAAAGTTTTTGGGTTCCGAGGGGAGTATGGTCGCAAGGCTGAAACTTAAAGGAATTGTGGAAGGAAGGGCACCACAAGGAGTGGAGCCTGCGGCTTAATTTGACTCAACACGGGGAAACTTACCGGTCCGGACATAGTAAGGATTGACATCGAGAGCTCTTTCTTGATTCTATGGGTGGTGGTGCATGGCCGTTCTTAGTTGGTGGAGCGATTTGTCGGGTTAATTCCGATAACGAACGAGACCTCGGCCGTTTAACTAGCTATGTGGATGTACATCTCCACGGCCAGCTTCTTAGAGGGACTATGGCCGTTTAGGCCAAGGAAGTTTGAGGCAATAACAAGTCCGTGATGCCCTTAGATGTTACGGGCCGCACGCGCGCTACACTGATGTATTCAACGAGTCTATAGCCTTAGCCAACGGGCACGGGTAATCTTTGAAATTTCATCGTGATGGGGATAGATCATTGCAATTGTTGGTCTTCAACAAGGAATTCCTAGTAAGCGCGAGTCATCGGCTCGCGTTGACTATGTCCCTGCCCTTTGTACACACCGCCCGTCGCTCCTACCGATTGAATGGTCCGGTGAAGTGTTCGGATCGCGGCGACGTGGGCGGTTCGCCGCCGATGACGTCGCGAGAAGTCCACTGAACCTTATCATTTAGAGGAAGGAGAAGTCGTAACAAGGTTTTCGTAGGTGAACTGCGGAAGGATCATTGTCGAATCCTTGCAGAATGACCGAGAGAACCGGTAACAAACTCAACGGGGACGGCGGGCTCGGCCTAACGTCCCTCTCGACGCCGAGGATGGGCTCGGGCGCCTCACGGCGCTCGGCCTCGTCCTCGGCGGCACAACGAACCCCGGCGCGGAACGCGCCAAGGAACTTGAACAAGAGTGCGATGCTCCCGCCGCCCCATACACGGTGCGCGCGCGGGATGCCATGCAATCTCATATTAGTCATAACGACTCTCGGCAACGGATATCTCGGCTCTCGCATCGATGAAGAACGTAGCGAACTGCGATACTTGGTGTGAATTGCAGAATCCCGTGAACCATCGAGTCTTTGAACGCAAGTTGCGCCCGAAGCCTTCGGGTCGAGGGCACGTTTGCCAATGCGACCCCAGGTCAAGCAGGGCTACCCGCTGA
>CM029495.1:13509082-13524082 GCA_017140595.1 Eucalyptus curtisii | reverse complement strand
TAACTACAACACTTGAGGCGATTGCTCGTGTGAGTGAGCCAATCATTGCCTCGCGACATACTTTTCAATAATATATGTGTGTTTGTGCTAGTCTCATAGTGGATTTTGTACTTATTGATAAAACATCAAATCACTAATAAACAAACAAGTACAATACATCTGTCCACAAATATATAAACCAATGATCCTCTACAATAACAGACATCACATTCTACGCAATCCTAGTGACATCCTATGGGTCAAGAATATGTCTCTAGGAATAGCCTTCGTAAATGGATCGGCAACCATTCTATTGGTTGAAATGTATTGCATGATCACTTCTTTCGTGCTATAATATCTCGATGAAATTATTCTTTATGTCAATGTGCTTTGTCCTTCCATGATACTTGGGATCTTTCACATAGGCAATGGCTGCTTGACTATCGCAATAAACCATCACCGGTCTTGGAACTTCGGTGACGGTGGCTAAATTTTCCAAGAAACGTTTTAGCCATATCGCTTCTTGCACCGCGCGAGAACATGCAATAAATTCTGCCTCCATCGTAGACAAGGCCGTGCATGTCTGTTTCTTGCTATTCCAAGAAATCGCACCTCCATTGAGTAAGAACGCATATCCAGAAGTCGATTTACGCTCATCCAGGTCTCCACCCCAATCGGCATCTGAATAACCCAATAGGCATAAATCATTCCGTTGGTAACATAGTCGATAGTCCATGGTGCCCTTCAAGTATCTCAGAATCCTCTTCTTTGCTTTCCGAGTGTGCTTGACCGGGATTTGATTGATATCGGCTCACCAATCCCACGGCATAACATATGTCGGGTCGAGTACACATCATAGCATACATCAAACTTCCGACTGCACTAGAGTAAGGAACAGTTTCCATCACTTTGATTTCTTCTGGAGTCTTAGGACACATCTCAGTACTTAGGCCTTCACCTTGCATGACAGGGATATCAATGGGATTACAATGATGCATATTGAAACGCTCAAGAATCTTCATAATATAAGACTATTGTGATAAAGTAAGGAGTTTTCTTGATCGATCTCTTTCGATCTTAACTCCTAATATATAAGTAGCTTCTCCCATGTCCTTCATCTCAAAATTGGAGGACAACCATTCTTTTATGGTGATAACCAAAATCTTGTCATTTCCAGCCAGTAGAATATCGTCCACATAAAGTGATAAAATTACAAATTTATCTTTGGACCGCTTGACATATACACAGTGATCTTCTTCGATCATCGTGAAACCAAAAGTTATTATTGCTCGATGAAAACGAAGATACCACTATCTAGATGATTGCTTAAGGCCATATATTGAGCGATTAAGCTTGCAAACTTTATGCTCTTGACCTTTAGCTATGAAACCTATTGGTTGTTTCATATAGATTTCCTCATCTAATTCTCCATTGAGAAATGCCGTCTTTACATCCATTTGATGTAATTCAAGGTCCAAATGTGCAACGATGGTTAGAATAAGACGTATTGAGGCAAACCTTACAAGTTTGGTGAAAAAGTTTCCTCATAGTCTATACCCTCTTGTTGAGTATAACCTTTTGCCACAAGGCGAGCCTTATACTTTTCAATAGATCCATCCGCCCTTCGCTTAATCTTGAAGACCCATTTGTTTCCAATGGCCTTACGATTTGGTGGTAGATCAATCAAGTCCCGAGACATGGTTTGCCCTCATTGACTCCATCTCATCTTCCAAAGCTTTTCTCCATTCTTCCTTGTCGAGAGGATGAGAGAGCCTCTTGAACAGTCTTAGGCTCGGCATCGTCTTTTTGAGCAATCATAAATTCTTCCCCTTCAATCTCAAAACGACGACGAGGAATACTTTTACGATTACTTTTACGCAATTGAATTTCTCTTGAATTCAATTCATCGAGCGATGCAACACTCCCACTAGGTCTTGTGTGTTGAGTTAAATCTTCATTTCCTCTACAACATCGGTGGGTGTGTTATCGGGATCTTCCATCTCATATAATTGGAAGTCCTTATCAATCTCACCTCTACTAGGAAAATCGTTCTCCAAGAACGTGACATCTCGTGACTCCATTTCGGTCACACTTCCATCAGCTTGTTCACCTATGAACACGTACCCTTTGGAGTGTTCGGAATATCTTATAAAGATACATTTCTTCCCTCTAGGACCTAATTTGCCATGTTTATGGGAAGAATCATGAACATAAGCTGCACATTCCCATGGACGTAGACTACTCAAGTCTGGTTTCCTATCAGTCCATAATTCATAAGGGGTGGAAGTGACCGATTTTGAGGGCAC
Source organism: Eucalyptus curtisii (assembly GCA_017140595.1). Lineage (NCBI taxonomy): Eukaryota > Viridiplantae > Streptophyta > Magnoliopsida > Myrtales > Myrtaceae > Eucalyptus > Eucalyptus curtisii. Next base: position 13,521,797 of record CM029495.1, on the reverse strand, counting down.
ACGGTTAAGTATATAGGCAGCGATCAATAACGCATCTCCCCAATAGGAGATAGGTAAATTTGCTTGCGCCATCATAGACCTAACCATTTTCAATAGGGTTCTATTCCTTCTCTCAGCTACCCCATTTTGTTGTGGAGTACCAGGAATAGTCAATTGTCGTACGATTCCCTTTTCATCACAAAGAGCCTTGAATTGCTCTGATAGATACTCACGTCCACGATCAGTTCTCAATGCCTTTATTGTTTTGTTCAACTGATTCTCTACCATCGCTATATATCGTCTAAAGCAGTCTAATGCTTCGACTTATGGGAGATCGAAAGACATAACCGAAACGTGTGAAGTCATCTATGAAAGTGATGAAATATGAGGCTCCATGCCTCGCCCTCACATTCAAAGGACCACAAATGTCAGAATGTATGAGATGCAATGGAAATTCAGCTCTAGTCCCTTTACCGAATGGTTTTCTAGTTGTTTTTCCCGCCAAACAATATTCACATACGGATAGACTAACATTAGTGAGTGACCCTAAAAGGCATTCTCTAGCTAATCTTTGCATTCTTTGCAATCCAATGTGACCTAATCTAGCATGCCAAGTACTTGCATTAATCTCAACATTGTTAGAAGACGCAATTAAAGAAAAACAACCATCAACATTAACATTGTACTGATCATAGTCAATGTCTAACACCATAAAACCATTCGATACATGACCTGAACCATAATAAACTATTCCATACAAAATGTCAACACAATCACCATGGAAATTCAATACATAACCTAAGCTAAGAAGAACAACTACGAGAGACCAAGTTTCGTCGAATATCGGAGCATAAAGGACATCATGCGAGAACAGGTTTCGACCACCACGTAAGATTAATTTACATGTGCCGATACCCTTCACTTCAACTCTTGAGTTATTTCCAACATATATCCATCTTCTTCCAGGCGGTATCCGACGATACTCCACAAATGCTTCTCGGTCTCTAGCTACATGGTCTGTTGCTCCTGAGTCTATAGTCCACATTGGATAAGATTCAGCAAGCATTACAGTACTAGAAACAAAAGCATTACTCAAAATAATGGAGTAATGGGGTACCTTTTTCGGCTCGGTGCATTCACGAGCAAAGTGACCCAACTTGCCACAATTGTGGCACTCCATCTTGGCCTTGTCCTTCTTCCCACCACGCTTCTTGCGTCGGAAGGTCTTAGCCCTCTTGGGTGCCTGATCAGTCATCTTCCCTTTGTTGTTGAACTGAAGATTCCTCTTGCGCTTGAAGCCCGAAACTTTGCGCGAACTCGATTCAGCAACATAAGCATGGGTAGAGGATCTCGCAGCCTCTAGGCGCTCATCCTCTAATTCCAAATGACGCGCAATATCATCAAAAGTGACAATATTCTCATTATGCGTCATATTGATCTTCATATGCTCCTAATTGTCAGGAAGAGACCTTATAACAGCCTGAACTTGCTGTTCATCAGTAAGGGAGTGACCTGCCGACTTCAGCTCACGGATCATGTTTGACATCTCCCGAAGATGCTGCCTCATCGTTACATTTGGGCGCTTTCGGAATGTATCGAACTTGATGGTGAGTCTCCTCAGCTTAGTGGCAGATGTACCCCCAAACTTATCTTTCAAGGCAACCCACATAGCTTGAGCTTCGTCATAACTCTCAAACTCACATGAGATCATCTTGCATACAGCTCAGCAACGTGATGCGAGCAATGCTATTTTTCTTTTTCCAAGCTTGATAAGCTTCCAGATCTCTCTTGTGTTGAGCTGAAGTTCCATACTCAGGTTCATCCATGGTATGGTTGAGGGTTTTCAAAACCTCTTGCTCCTCAAGAATGTCTTGAACCTTTCGGTGCCAAATATCATAATTGTCACCGTTCAGCTTCTCACCCTTATTGAGGTCAGCCACAATGGTCTTGGATGCCGAAGCCATAATCAATTGCTATAACACATTGACATAATAAACGCAGAATCAATACTAGCACACTATACAGAGTAACACACATTTAATTTGCAGCAAAGACAAACTAAATTAATGATAATTCAACAAAAAACACAAAAGCAAAAGTTCACAATGTTCCCGATCAACTTCTATGTACAATTGTTCTATTATCATTAATTAGTTTAATTTGCGCAAATTTTAAGTTCTAGGTGAGAACTCCTTTCAATTCTACCAACCTACGAACTCCCATTAGGAAAAATAATTACATGACCTTATGTAATTTCTACATTTTTCCTTAACACAAGAACATAGCATGATAATAATCAACGTATAAACAACAATCATGCTTCAACTATAATTAAAATTGCAATTCAACAAGTAATGGATTTCCTACCGTTGTTCTTATTTTCTAGCAACTAGAAAATTGCAAGTATATTAAAATATATACATCATATCATTGAACCAAGCTCTACACAGCATATATACATCATTTGCACACAAGCTAGCTACTGCATTTCTCTAATCACAAGAAAATACAAGCTACAAATGAATAAGCTGTATTAAACCCCAAAAAAATACGCGTACATAGAGTTCCCAAAGCATTTTCATACATTTATAAAATTCAAAAGTATAAAATAATTATGTCACTGTGTAAAGGACACTCATACGAACCAAACAAGACCGACCACGCTCCAATCGGAGCTCGCCGCACGCGCCCCACGCGCGCCGAGTGCGCGGCGCGTGTGACGACGCGCCAGCCGAGCCAAACGGCTCTGGCCGGTTCGGCCGTCGCCCGTCGGCCGGTCCTAATCGGTGACCGGTCCGACCGGTTCGACCGGTGATCGGTTCGACCGATCCAACCGGTTCGACTGACGGACCGGTTGACCGGTCCGACCGTTGACCGGTCAACGGTCGGGTCGGGTCAGTGCAGTCAACGGGTCGGATGTCGGGTCGGGTCGCCGGCCGGTGACCGGCGGCCAAGCTGTCTTCGGCGGTGACGTCATCGATGACGTCATCCCGGCGGTTACCGACCGTTGGGTGACGTCACGGTGACGTCACCACGCGCCGGTTCGCCGGCTGGTGCGCGTCGCGCACGCGCCGGTTCACCGACCGGCGCGTGTAAGCGCACGTGCGGCTTCGCCCGGCGCTTCAAGCGTGTGGCGCCCACACGCGGCGGCTTCGGCCGCGCGTGTGGCGCGTCGCGTCTCCGGCGGAGCTCGACCCATCTCCGGACTCGTCTCGACGAGCTCTTTCACCCTGTATTTTCAAAAATTAATTTTGACTAAAAAATTATTTCAAAAAACGGCCAAAACCTCACGGATGCACTCGACTCTGAACCCGTTCTTTGCTCCGGTTCGAATTCGAGTTTTCAGATTGTAATTCCGACCAATAAATATCAAAAACAGTATAGAATACAATCTCTTGATCTCAATATCAAATGGTAATAAAGAAAACTCGATGAAAAACAAGGCAGAAATCACGATCGGGCTCTGATACCAATGTTAGAATTTTCAAGTCGGCGGAAGACAACTTACCTGATTCCAATGCGCAAACAGCAAATAGCCCCGGAGAACGAACGTTGAATTGCGAATAAATCACGAACAACACTTCCTCACGTTAGTCGGATGCGATCACAAGGAAAACACCCGATTTCCACGGTGTAAATGCCGATCGTTCTTGCAAAAGTGAAATGGAATTCCTTTTCTTCTTTGATGGAAATGGATAGAATTTTGGTGCGAATGAATTGCCAACCATCTCAATGGTTGTGTTCGGGAGGCTTTTATACGTCTCCCTTCGTACCCCTCCATTAGTGACTTTCCATCGTAATGCATCAAGACGAAACGGTGCGTTCCGTTCACACCCCATCATGGACGTACCAGCTAAAGCTAAAGTACTACAATGTGACTTGGTTCGGCCGACGTGCCACGACTTGAGTGAATGTATAAGCGGCAATGAGCGGAAGCGGTCGGCTCCGGGTATTGTGTGAGCGCCCATGTCTTGCGCTTTGCCGACTTGCCACGCCTTCAGAGCCAATACACCAGCCCCCACTCAATCGTTCCTGGGTTAACGTGCCTTGGTAAGGTTTGTGTCGGTGAAATTCTTGGATTTATGAAAGACAAACAACTTGCCGTGTATTGAGCGCAAATGACTCCTACTGAATGCCAATCGATCCGGCATCGTGTGGATCGATCCCCTCACCATGCGAATTGTTGTACTTTAGCCAGCTAGCTAGTACGTCCATGATGGGGTGCGATTGGACCGCACCTTTTGGACTTGATACGGTACGATGGAAGGACACCATTTGTAAGGGTGTCATGGAGACGTATATAAGCCTCCCGAACACAACCGTTGTAATGGTTGGCAATTCATTGGCACCAAAATTCTCTCCATTTCCATCAAAGAAGAAAAGGAATTCCATTTCACTTTTGCAAGAACAATCGGTATTTACGCCGTGGAAATCGGGTGTTTTCCTCATGATTGCATCCAGACAAACGTGAGGTAGTGTTGTTCGTGATTTCGTCGGCAATTCAACGTTCGTTCCGGGGCTATTTGCTGTTTGTGCATCGGAATCAGGTAAGTCGTCTTCCGCCGACTTGAATTCCAACATTGGTATCAGAGCCCGATCGTGATTTCTGCCTTGTTTTTCATCGAGTTTTCTTTATTACCATTTGATATTGAGATCAAGAGATTGTATTCTACACTTGTTTTGGATCTCGATAGTCGGAATTGCCCCATGAAAAACTCGAAATTGAACCGGAGCGAAGAACGGGTTCGAGGTCGCGTGATCCGTGAGGTTTTGGCCATTTTTCGAAACAATTTTTTGGTCAAAATTAATTTTTGAATAAACAGGGTGAAAGAGCTCGTCGAGACGAGTCCGACGATGGGTCGAGCGCCGCCGGGAGACGCCGGACACGCCCACACGCGCGGCCAGAAGCCGCTGCGCGTGGGCGTCTCGCGCCTGAAGCGCTGGCGAAGCTAGCGCGTGCGCCACACGCGCCGGTCGGCGAACCGGCGCGTGCGCGACGCGCGCCAACCGGCAAATCGGCACGCGCCGGTCGGCGAACTGGCGCGTGGTGACGTCACCGTGAAGTCATCCAACGGTCAGTAACCGCCGGGATGTCGTCATCGATGACGTCAGTGCCGACGACAGTTGGCCGGCCGGTCACCGGCCGGCGACCCGACCCGACCCGACCCGAGACGCGACCCGACCCGACATCCGACCCGTTGACCAGACCCGACCCGACCGTTGACCGGTCAACGGTCGGACCGTCAACCGGTCCGTCGGTCAAACCGGTCACCGGTCGAACCGGTCGAACCGGCCAGAGCCGTTTGGCTCGGCGCGCGTGCGCCACACGCGCCGCGCACTCGGCGGCGCGTGGGGCGCGTGCAAGCTCGGATTGGAGCGTGGTCGGTCTCGTTTGGTTCGTATGAGTGTCCTCTACACAGTGGTATAATTATTTTATACTTTGGAATTTTATAAATGTATGAAAATGCTAAGGGAACCCTATGTACACGTATTTTTGGGGTTTAATGCAGCTTATTCATTTGTAGCTTGTATTTTCTTGTGATTAGGGAAATACAGTAGCTAGCTTGTGTGCAAATGATGTTATATATGCTGTGTAGAGCTTGGTTCAAAGATATGATGTATATATTTTAATATACTTGCAATTTTCTAGTTGCTAAAAATTAGAACAATGGTAGGAAATCCATTACATGTTGAATTGCATAGTTGAAGCATGATTGTTGTTTATACGTTGGTTATTATCATGCTATGTTTTTGTGTTAAGGAAAAATGTAGAAATTACATAAGGTCATAAAATTATTTTTCCTAGTGGGAGTTCGTAGGTTGGTAGAATTGAAAGGAGTTCTCACCTAGAACTTAAAATTTGCGCAAATTAAACTAATTAATGATAATAGAACAATTGTACATAGAAGTTGATCGGGAACATTGTGAACTTTTGCTTTTGTGTTTTTTTGTTGAATTATCATTAATTTAGTTTGTCTTTGCTGCAAATTAAATGTGTGTTACTCTGTATAGTGTGCTAGTATTGATTCTGCGTTTATTATGTCAATGTGTCATAGCAATTGATTATGGCTTCGGCATCCAAGACCATTGTGGCTGACCTCAATAAGGGTGAGAAGCTGAATGGTGACAATTATGATATTTGGCGAAAGGTTCAAGACATTCTTGAGGAGCAAGAGGTTTTGGAAACCCTCAACCATACCATGGATGAACCCGGAGCATGGAACTTCAGCTCAACACGGGAGAGATCCGGAAGCTTATCAAGCTTGGAAAAAGAAAAATAGTATTGCTCGCATCACGTTGCTGAGTTGTATGCAAGACGATCTCATGTGTGAGTTTGAGAGTTATGACAAAGCTCAAGCTATGTGGGTTGCCTTGAAAGATAAGTTTGGGGGTACATCTGCCACTAAGCTGAGGAGACTCACCATCAAGTTTGACACATTCCGAAAGCGCCCAAATGTAACGATGAGGCAGCATCTTCGGGAGATGTCAAACATGATCCGTGAGTGAAGTCGGCAGTCACTCCTTACCGATGAACAGCAAGTTCAGGCTGTTATAAGGTCTTTTCCTGACAATTGGGAGCATATGAAGATCAATATGACGCATAATGAGAATATTGTCACTTTTGATGATATTGCGCGTCATTTGGAATTAGAGGATGAGCGCCTAGAGGCTGCGAGATCCTCTACCCATGCTTATGTTGCTGAATCGAGTTCGCGCAAAGCTTCGGGCTTCAAGCGCAAGAGGAATCTTCAGTTCAACAACAAAGGGAAGATGATCGATCGGGCACCCAAGAGGGCTAAGACCTTCCGACGCAAGAAGCGTGGTGGGAAGAAGGACAAGGCCAAGATGGAGTGCCACAATTGTGGCAAGTTGGGTCACTTTGCTCGTGAATGTCGAGCCAAAAAGGTACCCCATTACTCCATTACTTTGAGTAATGCTTTTGTTTCTAGTACCGTAATGCTTGCCTTGAGTCTTATCCAATGTGGGATGTAGACTCGGGAGCAACAGACCATGTAGCTAGAGACCGAGAAGCATTTGTGGAGTATCGTCGGATACCGCCCGGAAGAAGATGGATATATGTTGGAAATAACTCAAGAGTTGAAGTGAAGGGTATCGGCACATGTAAATTAATCTTACGTGGTGGTCGAAACCTGTTCTGCATGATGTCCTTTATGCTCCGAGATATTCGACGAAACTTGGTCTCGTAGTTGTTCTTCTTAGCTTAGGTTATGTATTGAATTTCCATGGTGATTGTGTTGACATTTTGTATGGAACAATTTATGGTTCAGGTCATGTATCGATTGGTTTTATGGTGTTAGACATTGACTATGATCAGTACAATGTTAATGTTGATGGTTGTTTTTCTTTAATTGCGTCTTCTAACAATGTTGAGATTGATGCAAGTACTTGGCATGCTAGATTAGGTCACATTGGATTGCAAAGAATGCAAAGATTAGCTAGAGAAAGCCTTTTAGGGTCACTCACTAATGTTAGTCTATCCGTATGTGAACATTATCTGGCGGAAAAAACAACTAGAAAACCATTCGGTAAAGGGACTAAAGCTGAATTTCCATTGCATCTCATACATTCTGACATTTGTGGTCCTTTGAATGTGAGGGCGAGGCATGGAGCCTCATATTTCATCACTTTCATAGATGACTTCACACGTTTCGGTTATGTCTTTTCCATCTCCCATAAGTCGAAGCATTAGACTGCTTTAGACGATATATAGCGATGGTAGAGAATCAGTTGAACAAAACAATAAAGGCATTGAGAACTGATCGTGGACGTGAGTATCTATCGGAGCAATTCAAGGCTCTTTGTGATGAAAAGGGAATTGTACGACAATTGACTATTCCTAGTACTCCACAACAAAATGGGGTAGCTGAGAGAAGGAATAGAACCCTATTGGAAATGGTTAGGTCTATGATGGCGCAAGCAAATTTACCTATCTCCTATTGGGGAGATGCGTTATTGACTGTGCTGCCTATATACTTAACCGTGTGCCCTCAAAATCGGTCACTTCCACCCCTTATGAATTATGGACTGGTAGGAAACCGGACTTGAGTAGTCTACGTCCATGGGGATGTGCAGCTTATGTTCATGATTCTTCCCATAAACATGGCAAATTAGGTCCTAGAGGGAAGAAATGTATCTTTATAAGATATTCCGAATACTCCAAAGGGTACGTGTTCATAGGTGAACAAGCTGATGGAAGTGTGACCGAAATGGAGTCACGAGATGTCACGTTCTTGGAGAACGATTTTCCTAGTAGAGGTGAGATTGATAAGGACTTCCAATTATATGAGATGGAAGATCCTGATAACACACCCACTGATGTTGTAGAGGGAAATGAAGATTTAACTCAACACACAAGACCTAGTGGGAGTGTTGCATCGCCTGATGAATTGAATTCAAGAGAAATTCAATTGCGTAAAAGTAATCGTAAAAGTATTCCTCGTCGTCGTTTTGAGATTGAAGGGGAAGCATTTATGATTGCTCAAAAAGACGATACTTGACCCTAAGACTGTTCAAGAGGCTCTCTCATCCTCCGACAAGGAAGAATGGAGAAAAGCTTTGGAAGATGAGATGGAGTCAATGAGGGCAAACCATGTGCGGGACTTGGTTGATCTACCACCCAATCGTAAGGCCATTGGAAACAAATGGGTCTTCAAGATTAAGCGAAGGGCGGATGGATCTATTGAAAAGTATAAGGCTCGCCTTGTGGCAAAAGGTTATACTCAACAAGAGGGTATAGACTATGAGGAAACTTTTTCACCGGTTGTAAGGTTTGCCTCAATATGCCTTATTCTAGCCATCGTTGCACATTTGGACCTTGAATTACATCAAATGGATGTAAAGACGGCATTTCTCAATGAAGAATTAGATGAGGAAATCTATATGAAACAACCAATAGGTTTCATAGCTAAAGGTCAAGAGCATAAAGTTTGCAAGCTTAATCGCTCAATATATGGCCTTAAGCAATCATCTAGACAGTGGTATCTTCGTTTTCATCGAGCAATAATAACTTTTGGTTTCACGATGATCGAAGAAGATCACCGTGTATATGTCAAGCGGTCCAAAGATAAATTTGTAATTTTATCACTTTATGTGGACGACATTCTGTTGGCTGGAAATGACAAGGTTTTGGTTATCACCATAAAAGAATGGTTGTCCTCCAATTTTGAGATGAAGGACATGGGAGAAGCTGCTTATATATTAGGAGTTAAGATCGAAAGAGATCGATCAAGAAAACTCCTTACTTTATCACAAGAGTCTTATATTATGAAGATTCTTGAGCGTTTCAATATGCAGCATTGTAATCCCATTGATACCCCTGTCATGCAAGGTGAAGGCCTAAGTATCGAGATGTGTCCTAAGACTCGGAGAAGAAATCAAAGTGATGGAAACTGTTCCTTACGCTAGTGCGGTCGGAAGTTTGATGTATGCTATGATGTGTACTCGACCCGACATATGTTATGCCGTGGGATTGGTGAGCCGATATCAATCAAATCCCGGTCAAGCACACTTTGGAAAGCATGAAGAGGATTCGAGATACTTGAAGGGCACCATGGACTATCGACTATGTTACCAAGGGAATGATTTACGCCTATTGGGTTATTCGGATGCCGATTGGGGTGGAGACCTGGATGAGAGTAAATCGACTTCTGGATATGCGTTCTTGCTCAATGGAGGTGCGATTTCTTGGAATAGCAAGAAACAGACATGCACGGCCTTGTCTACAATGGAGGCAGAATTTATTGCATGTTCTGCCGCAGTACAAGAAGCAGTATGGCTAAAACGTTTCTTGAAAAATTTAGCCACTGTCCTTTGAAGTTCCAAGACCGGTGACGGTTTATTGCGATAGTCAAGCAGCCATTGCCTATGTGAAAGATCCCAAGTATCATGGAAGGACAAAGCACATTGACATAAAGAATAATTTCATCAGAGATATTATAGCGCAAAAAGAAGTGATCATGCAATACATTTCAACCAATAGAATGGTTGCTTGATCCATTTACGAAGGCTATTCCTAGAGACATATTCTTGACCCATAGGATGTCACTAGGATTGCGTAGAATGTGATATTTGTTATTGTAGAGGATCATTGGTTTATGTATTTGTGGACAGATGTATTGTACTTGTTTGTTTATTAGTGATTTGATGTTTTATCAATAAGTACAAAATCCACTATGAGACTAGCACAAACACACATATATTATTGAAAAGTATGTCGCGCCAGGCAATGATTGACTCACTCACACGAGCAATCGCCTCAAGTGTTGTAGTTAGCACGTTGAGATGAGACGTTATGTACAAATAAATGCTGAAGAGCAAGTTTGGTACATAAAATATGTCGCCTTGATTGGAGTCAAGATGAGGTCTCGTGATTGGTTTATAACAAGACCGAACATGATAGTCCCACAATCATGTATGCGAAAGATGCCGGATGCGAGTACTTAATTGGGCGCTATAGAAAGCGAGCTGATATAGCACTCGGGCTAAACATGAGTACGTGAGAAGCACGTGACTATGTTTAGGCTAAGATCGTATGGTGGATATATTTGATGATTGGCATACGCTCTTATAGAAAGAGTAATCCACTATAGCATGTAATTCGTACTACATGTGCATTGTACGACCAATAAGGGAAGATGAGTTAAAATTATCCCTATTTACTTATCGTGTGAGCCCTTGAGGTAATTTGTATTTTACCTCAATTTTTGTGCCCTATGTTACTTCGACTATGTTCTCGAAGTGAAAGATCAATGTTGCTACTTTAGCATGTTACGGGCGATCATGAATAGATATGGCCTATGGGACGTGTCTAGGAAAGCGGTTGTTCGAAATTGAGAGAGACATGAGTGCGAAGGAAGGCTATTGTTGTTTTACATCTATCGCGTGTATTTACTAGTCGACCAATTATATCGCCCTATGTGGTTGCGGATGTAATTGTAAATACATGGTGTTTTGAGAATAGTCAAGTATAACCTTTAAGGGATAGGTATACTTGGACTGATGTAACAAAATATGTCTGGGGCACTGTGAGACATCGATTGTTTATTTCTATTCAGGGTTGTAGCCATTATGTTATCCCTAATAGGTGCATAATTTGAGCTCCCAAGTGCGGAGTGTACTCCGGTCGCACGGCTTATTTACCGGTATGAATTGTTTTGTAAAGTTGATGAATGTTGAATGCCTTATATTCTTGATAGAGAGCTATCAAGCCCATCATGTCCGAGTGGGAGATGTTGTACTTTAGCCTTGACTAGCTAGTACGTCCATGATGGGGTGCGATTGGACCGCACCTTTTGGACTTGATACGGTGCGATGGAAGGACACCATTTGTAAGGGTGTCATGGAGACGTATATAAGCCTCCCGAACACAACCGTTGTAATGGTTGGCAATTCATTGGCACCAAAATTCTCTCCATTTCCATCAAAGAAGAAAAGGAATTCCATTTCACTTTTGCAAGAACAATCGGCATTTACGCCGTGGAAATCGGGTGTTTTCCTCGTGATTGCATCCAGACAAACATGAGGTAGTGGTTCGTGATTTCGTCGGCAATTCAACGTTCGTTCCGAAGCTATTTGCTGTTTGTGCATCGGAATCAGGTAAGTCGTCTTCCGCCGACTTGAATTCCAACACGAATCGATCGTGGTCTAGAGCCTTGGTCGTGTGGATCGGTCGTGGATCGGTTGTGGATCGATCCCGGTCGGTCGAGTGCCTCGGCCGTGCGGATCGATCTTGGATCGATCGTGGATCGGTCGTGGTCGAGTGCCTCGGCCGTGCGGATCGGTCATGTATCGATCGTGGATCGGTCGTGGATCGATCCCGGTCGAGCGGGGATCGATCGTGGTCGAGTGCCTCGCCGTGCGGATCGATCGTGGATCGGTCGTGGATCGATCGTGGTCGAGTGCCTCGGTCGTGCGGATCGATCGTGGATCGGTCGTGGTCGATCATGGATCGATCCCGCTCGACCGGGATCGATCATGGTCGATCCACTCGGCCGTGCGGATCGATCATGGATCGATCCTGGTCGAGTGCCTTGGCCGTGCGGATCGATCGTGGTCGAGTGCCTCGGCCGTGCGGATCGATCGTGCATCGATCGTGGATCGGTCATGGATCGATCCTGGTCAAGCGAGGATCGTTCGCGGTCGAGTGCCTCGGCCGTGCGGATCGGTCATGGATCGATCAGCGGGATCGATCGTGATCGATGGCCTCGGCCGTGCGGATCGATCATGGATCGATCCCATGGTCGATCCACTCGGCCGTTCGGATCGGTCATGGATCGATCCCGGTCGAGCGGGATCGATCGTGGTCGAGAGCCTCGGCCGTGCGGATCGATCGTGGTCGAGTGCCTCGGCCGTGCGGATCGTTCGTGGTCGAGTGCCTCGGCCGTGCGGATCGATCATGCATCGGTCGTGGATCGGTCGTGGATCGATCGTGGTCGAGTGCCTCGGCCGTGCGGATCGATCTTGGATCGATCCCGGTCGAGCGGGATCGATCGTGGTCGAGTGCCTCGGCCGTGCGGATCGGTCGTGGATCGATCCCGGTCGAGCGTGATCGAGTGCCTCGGCCGTGCGGATCGATCATGGATCGATCCCGGTCGAGCGGGATCGATCGTGATCGAGGGCCTCGGCCGTGCGGATCGATCATGGATCGATCCCGCTCGACCGGGATCGATCGTGGTCTATCCACTCGGCCGTGCGGATCGGTCATGGATCGATCCCG
>CM029495.1:13494082-13504082 GCA_017140595.1 Eucalyptus curtisii | reverse complement strand
TACATATACATCATTTGCGCTATTCCTCACATAACAGAACATGTAATTCATATTCACTCCCGGTGGACAAAATCAGAACATGCTGAGCATCCAGATCAACTCAATTTACTCAAACTTGGAGAAAAATGTTGCAATCAATTTCAGTTTTCGTACATGCGATTCTTGATCACCACTTAAGATCAATTAACAAATAATTGTTGTAGAATGAGGTCAATGAAATGGACTAAAGCTGAGAAGAAATAAATGAACAGGGACCAAACAAGTAGCGCACAAACAGAGACTCGACAGAGCAAAACAATAGATCAATTCAAAAGCACAATGAGGAGATTGAACGAATACATCTTAGTTTGAACATTAAATCATCAACCAGATGCTAACATGCTGGAACTTTAATGAAATTCGTACCCTAGCTTCATTTAGAAAAATCATCGAACATATGGCAGACACTTTCATCTAATGATCCAGATGCAGGAATACGTCAACAGTTCGTCTCCATATCATCACCGAAGGTCAAAGAAAAACATAGCGCACGTACTTGGTTGGATATGTCATGATCACGATAAACGAAAGCAGCTAAAGAAAGATCCACAAACAAAATCGCCCGTCGAGCATCGCCATTTCAGAATCTAGAACTCGTCCGGTTCAACTATCAAACCTAGACAAGCTTTTCCATTAACGAAACTTCAAGAGAGGACAGAGATCATCGGAAAAAGAAGCGACGTACCGACGCCACCGGAGTCTGCGCGACAAGGACCAGCTTAGAAGATGCCGAGGACGGGGCTTTGGAATCGGCGGCGAGTTCGGCGACGGGAGACTCGATCACCTCCTCCTTCACAGCGTTGACGACAGGTGCCGCGGCGGCTCTTCTACACTGGCTCGAAGTAGTAGCCTCGGAGGAGCTACACCGGCGTGGGATACTCAGCGAAGAACGGACGGAGACGGCGGATCTCCGAGGCGTTATAGAAAATCTCCGATCTCGGCGCGAATCCGAGTCTCACACCTCGAGCTCTTCGATCGGCAGATGCTCCATCTTCATCGAACGAGTGAGTGTCGGATCTTCGGGAAAAACCCCGGGAGCATCCGATCGAGAACTTCGGCCTAGGGTTTCGGTGCGGAGGAGGAGAAGGGAGAGAGATCCGGAGATTTCGGATTTCCTTCAATCTCCCATGGAAGAGCTCCATCGAGCAGTTACAGAGAGAGGAAGAGAGAATCCCAGAGAGAGAGCCCTTCGTCTGTTTGGCCCCAAATTTTTTTTTTCTTAGAGAGAGCCCCCAAGAGAGAGAGAGAGAGAGAGAGATAGAGAGACCACCGAGCCCGAGAGCCCCCCCCGATCCCCTTTTCTATTTTTTTTTCCTTCTTTTTTTTTCTTTTCATTTCATTTCATTTTTTTCCTTTTTGTTTTGTTTTCTTCTTTTTTTTCTTTTTCTTTTTCTCTCATTTTTTTCTTTTTATTTATTTTTTTTGGCTCTTTATTTATTTTATTTTTTGCAAAAATGGATGATTAAAATGTCAACGAAATTTTAGGTGTCAACAGCTGCCCCTCTTTGGGTGGGAGCTCGAAGAGGTTTCACTCAAAGATAAAATTGATACCTGAAATTTTTAGTCGACTTGATTTTGAAAATAGAAAAGACAAAAGCAATGATAGATGGTTAGGGACATACCTGATATTTACCTGTGCTCATGAGGATATCTGAATTCTTGTTGAGATTTATTCACTTTGTCTTTGTCCCTAGAACCGTGTAATGGAATGAAGGCAATGAAATTACTAGAATTTGGAAGACAAGATTTAAGGATAACCTGGAACCTAAGAGACAAGGTTTAAGGATAACCTGGAACCGTGTGGTTTAAGGATAGACCCACGAACCGTGTGGTTTAAGGATAGACCCACAAATCCTATGGTTTAGACTAGGAGAAAAGTCTTACCGTGTAAAAATGGGTTTCGATCGAGAGAAAATGTCTTACCGTGTAAGAACGGGTTTCGACCGGGAGAAGGAGGGTCTTACCATGTAATAACGGGTTTCGACCGGAAAAAGGAATCTTACCGTGTAAAAACGGGTTTCGACTGGGAGAAAGGTCTCACCGTGTAAAAACGGGTTTCGACTGGGAGAAAGGTCTCACCGTGTAAAATAAAAACAGGTTTCGACCGGGAGAAAGGTCTCACTTTGTGTAAAAACAGGTTTCGGCCGGGTATGATAGTCTCACCGTGTAAAAACGGGTTTTGACTGGGTATGAGTTTTGAAATTGCTGGAGAACCAATATTGCGAAATGATATTGATTGTCAAATCCTTTCAGAGAAGATTTTAACAAAATGAGATATGATTAACCATCTAAGGGTTAAATCAAATATGCCAAGTGAAAAAATCCTAATCAAAAGAGATCTTTCACACTAGCTCTCAAAAATGGCTTTTGTTCCCAACCATTGATATGGGAAAACTGTTTAAATCTCATTGGAGAAATCTCACTCAACCTATGTCTAAGGCTTTCGGAAACGTTCACAGTGAATACAATCTATTGATCAAAAGGTCTTTTAACGGGACCGTAATGATAGCTTGGTCATGGGCTTACACAAAGGGTATGTACTTTGAGGCCAAGAAATGAATGTTCAATCAATATCTTCGTCGGGTTTACAAGTCAAGAACCTTGAAGATAAGATAAGATAGGATTGCTTCCACTCCTTCTAGCGGTAGCTCCTATGTGATACTCTCATTTTAACTCGAACCATCCCAATCGGAAGAGACTTCGGATAAGGGTTGTAATGCTGGTTCAGGTGAGGCTTGAAAAGGCTTGAAAAACTTTCAGTTATCAAAGGGTTAAAAGTGAACGATTATCTTGGCATCATTACCATCACATGACTTTTTTGAATATTTGACTCTTGAAATTTATCCTATCTCGAGAGTCCTTTTGGGAATTTGTCTTGAGAGATGAGAGCTTTGCTCTCTATTCTAATGATATTGCTTGCAATACATGTTTTCTCTTGCAAGGCATTTCTTTTGTTTTCCAATGGATGGTTTTTTGCATGACCATTGATTTTGCTCTTCTTTGCATTTTTTTTCATGGGCATTGGCCTTACTTTTACCAGGCACATTGCTTTTTCATGCCCCCTAGTTCTCACTCTCTTTTGAGTATCTAGGACTCTCGAGTGGCATTTACCAATATTCTCAATTTTGTTGGTAAATCATGTGTCTTGCCCCAGTTTGGGGAGATAATCATCACCTGGGGTTATGAAAGAATTGCATAAGGCTCAAATTGGCTAAGGAAATGGTAATTGTGTTTGTGGTAGCGAATGGAATGCTCTTCGTCACTTCGGGATGCTTCGAGTTTCGAGAAATCACCTGAAGCTAGCACAAGAAGATTGATACAAGTGAAAGCAATAAAATCTTTCTTGATCTTTTGCTCCATAATTTTCAACGAAGACCCCCTATTTTGCCCCGGTGTGGGGTTGTTCTTGACAAGGTTATTTTGGAATGCTCCCTATTTGGCTCAAAATGGCTTGCAAGGGATATTAATAGTGTTTGGGATTGAGAAATGAAATGCCTTTATCATCTCAAATCATGTATTCACTGTGAATAAATCTTATGCTCTAAGACATGGTTCTTTCCACTCAATTCTCTCAAGAAGTGTATAAGGACGTGTTTGGTAAAGAGGTTTACCTCTCATCATTTTAGGCATTACTACTTGGCATATTTAACAATCCTTTTCAGGTTTTCCAAATCACACTTTGGTCAAATTCAACTCCTTGGGGAATGAAAATGTAATGGAATTTTGTCTGAAAAGGCATATTTCCTTGACCTTACTGGGGAGAGTTTTGGAAATAAGGTTGAATAAAATTTGTGGACAGAACAAGCTTTGCTCAGCAAGCGAGTTCAC
This sequence comes from Eucalyptus curtisii, assembly GCA_017140595.1. Lineage (NCBI taxonomy): Eukaryota > Viridiplantae > Streptophyta > Magnoliopsida > Myrtales > Myrtaceae > Eucalyptus > Eucalyptus curtisii. The sequence continues at coordinate 13,500,215 of CM029495.1, read as the reverse complement.
TTCTAGAGTTCTGACTGACTCCAGAGTTCTAACTGACTCTTCGGCATTCTCAGGATAGGGTCACCTCTAAGTTGTAAAAAAAAGATGAACTTCTTTTTTTTTTTTTTTTGAAAGTTTTGCATTTCTGAGATGAACCTCTTATGGATAGGTTGAATCTTCGTCAGAGATCCTGCAAAATGAACAAAAATGCAGATGCAATATGTATGCATGCAATGCATAATGCAAATATCCTAAAGTGGCTCAGATTCAATCCAAAAGTGGCTTAAAAACCTTTCCATTTATTCATGGATAATACTTCTTGAAAAATCTTTTGAATGCGAATCCAAGCCATGCAAATGACTATCATGATGTGAAATGTCATGCCTGAAATACAATCGAAAATGGTTAGTATGTATACATATAAATGAATGCAATGTATATAAATGTCATGAAAAATTTGTTTTCAAATTGAAGTTTTTGAAGAAATTTATTGGGAACTAGCCCTCATGTCATTGGACATCCTCGTTCCACTTAAAACATTTTGAAACTATAGATCGTGTTGAGACTCAGGCCTCAAAGCATCATCATAGGACTGATTCGGGCCTCACACGTCTATGAACAAAACATGAATTTTATTGATATGCGAAAATTGCATTACAACCTATATCATCTAGGATCTACAAAGTTCATGATCCAGATTTATTATAAGCACAAACGAATGAAATGTATAGAATTCCCTCGCAGGGGAGAAATGAATGGAATTCCCTCGCAGGGGAAAACTAAATGGAATACAACTAAAAATTGAATGCAAAAACTAGAAACATCCCTTACACAGTGGGAACTGTAGGTTCTTCATTTCCATCGATAGTGCCAACCATGTTGACATCTTCAGAATGCTTTGGAAGGGGGTTTTGTTGGACATTGGTGCTGAGTCTTTAAAGGTGAGTAGCTTTTTATCCAGCAAATTCTGGATCTTAGAACGGAGCACCATACAGTTGTCCACATGATGACCTTTTTCACCCATATGATACTCACATGTCTTTTTAAGGTTGAATTCGGCAAATATTGGCGGATTATCCCTCGGGATCTCTTTTTCCACAAGATGATTTTCGATCAGCATTGGAAGTAGCAGTGACATGGGTCTAGGCAGTGGAGTAAATTGCCTTTGAGGGGCTTTTCCTTTGCGATCGAAATTTCGAGAGGAATTCCCCACCTCCATGGCAGGTCTATGAGCTTGAGGATTATATGGTTTCTGAGAAGATGAATTTTGTATATAAGCAATCTCCGCAATCGACTCATTATCTTTCTTTGGGGCATATCGACGATTCGTGATCTCGATCAACCTTCCTTCACGCATGATCCCCTCAATGCGTTCACCTAACTCCACAAATGTGGCAAAGTTAATACAGGTGTGGTTGTACATCTTCTCGAAGAAATCTCGAGGCATAGCTTGAAGCAGTAATTTCATGGTCTCTTTCTCAGACAATGGCGGCTTTTGAGATGCAGTAACTCTCCATCTTTGAGCGTATGCCCTAAATGATTCAGTTCTCCTTTTCTCGACCCGAACTAATTCCTCTCGAGTTGGAGCGATTTCAGTGTTGAACTTATATTGTTGGAAGAATTCATCAGCGAGATCTTCCCAAGTACGGATCTTCTCCATGTCCAACTCTATAAACCATGTCAACGCAGGACCGATCAAGCTATCTTGAAAGGAATTAATCAAGAGTGAAGGATTATCTGAATAACAGGCCATCTTGCCCAGATAGTACTTCAAATGAGTTTTAGGACATCCGATGCCATCGTATTTCCTTGTGAACTCAGGCTCCTTGTAATATTCGGGGACATTAACTTTGGCAAATGGCGATAGTCTATCAAACCCCGCAATCGATATCCTTGCAGCATGCAAAGGCGCTCCTCAATCTTTGCAAGACGCCTTGCATTTTCTTCATCGAATTGCAAAGTTAGAATCTCCTTAGAGGGAGGCTTTGGACCAATAACTATTGGAATTGTAGTGGGAATTTCTTCAGTAGGCCCTTTCCCCACGGGCTCTACTATCGGTGCTTCAGCGGGTGCGGTAGGAATATTCAAGACAGAAGAAGCAGGAGTTACAGACGTCAAGTTTCTGACTTGGTCGGAGAGATCAGCCAATAATGCCATCATTTGCGCCATTTGATTTTCCATGTTAATGACACGGGCTCGAGTGTCTTCGTTCTCCATTTTTGTTTGGCGGCGAGTTTGTATAACAAATCTTTCTTCGGCCGTCTTTCAAAACCTCATGAAAAAGAAAATGACTCGAATTAGTACGGGTTAAAAGAAATCGTTAAAATACAAATCCTGTTCAATTTTATATTTTCTTGAGATGAAATAATAATAAGAAGTGTATATGATCCCAATAACATATAGCATCCTCTTATCAAAATTTCCTCAAAAGAAATTATACAATTGAAAAGGAACGACGACAAATATTTAATCAGAATGCCCCTTTTTCTAAAAATTACATGGAAATGCTCAATGAATTTTATTCATTCATTTCAATCGAACAATTACAAGAGAAACAAAATCTTGCTTTCTTGAAGCTTACAAAGTGGTTCGATTTTACATGTAATATGAAAATGAATACAAGGAAACCTTAATAGAAAGGAGGGAAACACAAAAGAAATCCCTTTACAAGGAAAGAATATGAAATGAAAACCTAAGGACTAGGTGTAATCATGCGGAGACGCTTGTTATCATGGGCCAAGCGTTCCTCATCGATGAAGGCACTGTCTTCTTGCCCCTTAACATGAGCTCGCCAAAAACCTTGAGGCTCGGGAATATCGGGCTAGCTTGATGAGTCTTCATTTCTCCTTCCAAGTCAACTTCATCAACGGAAGCCTATGCGTTTTTCCACATAGTCTTGATGTCTTGGATCGAGATTCTCCCACAAAGTCTTGAGATTCCCAGTCATGGGGATCACGTCCATTTCGGGTTTACCCATCTAACTCTAAACCTAGAGGGGCACTCATGATTAAAACATATCTCCGTTGGAATATAAAACGCATAATTGAAATATGGAAAGTAAAAAGATAAAGACGATAAAAAAAGAACGATCACTTACCCACCAAACACATGGCAAACACAAGTCACATGTCGCATGAAACTGTGAGGTTTCGACGCCTAAGGTGAGGGTGCTAAAGGCTTAAGGTCCTCATCCCAAAGGATAAAAATAGTTTACCCACCGCTACTATCGTCGGTCAGTGCTATTTTTATCAGTTGGGATGAGCGGGTTTATGTAAGTAACGGATTACCACGAGTATTCACTCGCAGATTCCACCCATAAACCCTCCTAAGGTCCTAGATTGGGCGATCGAGGTTTTAGACAGCGGTTGTGTGTGCGGTGTCGTGCTAAAGCTTGTAAACATGCATTTAAATTTAAACTTCCAGCACTTCAATAAAAACACTCATACATTCATACATCCTTACACCACCTGCAAAACAAAGGGTTTACAAGCACACCTCCCCTTATAACTCCCACCTACAAGACCATTTAACACAAGATTAGCGACTAACCTGATTTTCCACGCGACTTTGACATGCAGACGATCCTACAAGAGACATGTTAGTTAAAACACCACAATCATTTTTAAACGGCTTCAAGTCCTCTTAATCTAGTAACTAGTCCCCAGTGGAGTCGCCAAGTCTGTCGCGACCGGATCTCGCCGCCCCTTCGAGATGTCAAAGGAGGGAAAGGTCGGGTTTAGGAGTACTTGATCATAAGATCACGAGCTCTCCCAAGCTCGTACCCCGCACGACGGCGAATTTATTTATACAATCTAATTGTTTATAACAACCCTAAGAATATACAGGAGTCGCCACTAGCCTCATTTTGGGGATCGGCTAGAAACCCAATCGAGGGTCGGGAGTGTTCCCTCGATTCCTACGTAACCAGATATCTAGGTTCGGGGACTTGGGTTACGCTAATATTGCTATTAGCGCCCTTTCGGTACCTAAATAGTATGTTGTGTTTTTCCTAACATGTTCATGCATTTCTTTTTATATTTTCAGGATCGTCAATTCTATACTAAATGATCATGCGTGGTGGATTACTTTCATTCTATTCTATTCCTAAGAAATGAAAGGAAAACAAACAATGAAAATGAAATTTGCATGACATGAAGTAAACAATCAAGAAAAGCAGTTAAACCTAATCATGCAACTCAAAAAAAAAAAAAAAAGAGAAAACAATTAGGAAAGAAAGAAAACCCGCAACTCGTCGGGTTTTATACAATGCATGGAACCCGAGACATATGTCGGGAAAACAAATAGTACAAGACAATGGTCGGAATGGACATCGACCTCCACCATCTTCACGCTTTATCCATGTTCAGGATCCTATTCTAAACCTAATCTAAGAAATTTGGATGACTAGATGCATACAAATGAAAGAAACAAATTTCTAAATCAAATGATATGTAAACGATGCAAAACTAACATCATCTGAAAGATTAAGATGAATCTTAAGACTTCCTAATAGGGTTCAAGTCCAATCAAGATCTAATTGATGGTCAAAAATTGATATTTGTGAAATTGCCCATGTTAACCACAAACAAGACAAAATAGAATGCATGTTTAATGGTTCGTAAGACCACCTATACAATGCACAAAAATGTGAAACTTGCACATGACATAAGGTTGAATGCGAAAAGAAAGGTTTGGGTAAACATTTAACCCTAAATCATAATGCAAAAAAAAAAAAAGTCACACAAGTCATTAACATTGCAAAGTGACTTGGAACTGAGAATGTCATGCTTGACAAATTCCAATTGCAATTAGCCAAATGGGTGCATGATATTCACATCAAACGAGATTCAAATATGATATGCCATGCCTTAATGCGAAACTTGTAACACATGTTTCAAATGTCAAGAAGACAATGAGGCACAAGTTTCATGCATACAACTTCGTCAAAAATGCAGCAAAATATCAGGATGTCATGACACATTAATAGTGATTTGCTGTAAAAAGAAAATCTGAAGTATATGAAATTTTACCACAGCGCGAACAAAAGAAAGGCGAACAACTTTTGTTAAAGACCCAATCTTAGAATCCTTAACAAGAAAATCATAGAAGAATGACAAGAGGTCAGCTTCGACAAGGGAACAACAGGGGTTCTGAATTTCATTTTATGACAGATTTCTATCATGCGCATCACAAGAGAAGTTGAGTCCAATTGATGTGCAAATCATGCAAAATCAGCATCATAAGAAAGTGACAGACAATCGGGCCCACAATAACAGTATATGCATTTCTGACCAAGGCAAATTCCGGATTTCAGAATGGATTAGAAAAAAAATGTTAAACATAGCAAACGATGGTCGATTCAGGCATGCAATATATCATTTTAAAGCTTGAGATGTCTATTACAATTATCTAGAAGACATTAAATCCTAATAACATCATCTACCAGCTCAGTCCAGTTAAAACAGAAAATCGCAGAACAGCAAATCAACCTTAAAACTACTGCAGAATTGACAGACTGCGTAGGTGTTTTTCAGTGACCAAATGACGTCCGTTCAGGGCGTGTGAACTATCAAATCGAAGCTTGAGAAGTCTATTTTCTATGTCTAAAAGGGCTCAATACCAGAAAGCCTCATCTATCACTTCATTTAAGCCAAAACAGAAAGTCTATCACAAACACATGAAATTTGCAGATTAATAGAAATCAAACTCAATCAACCTCAAGTTCGTGATCATTGATCATCAAATTAAGGTGCTTATCAATGTGTACATATACATCATTTGCGCTATTCCTCACATAACAGAACATGTAATTCATATTCACTCCCGGTGGACAAAATCAGAACATGCTGAGCATCCAGATCAACTCAATTTACTCAAACTTGGAGAAAAATGTTGCAATCAATTTCAGTTTTCGTACATGCGATTCTTGATCACCACTTAAGATCAATTAACAAATAATTGTTGTAGAATGAGGTCAATGAAATGGACTAAAGCTGAGAATAAAAAATGAACAGGGACCAAACAAGTAGCGCACAAACAGAGACTCGACAGAGCAAAACAATAGATCAATTCAAAAGCACAATGAGGAGATTGAACGAATACATCTTAGTTTGAACATTAAATCATCAACCAGATGCTAACATGCTGGAACTTT
>CM029495.1:13481582-13489082 GCA_017140595.1 Eucalyptus curtisii | reverse complement strand
ATAACAGACCGGTTATTGAAATGACAGAGGAAGACATCCTAGCTGCTGACCCGAAATTGCAGGAATGCTTGGTGGGATACTACATAGGAAGGAGAATACCTTTTGTAGTCACTGAATCAGCTTTTAAGAAAGCATGGGGATCGAACCTTGCTGAAGTTATGGCGAATGGCAAGGGATTCTTCTTTTTCCACATCCCGGATAGGGAATTTCGAAGAAATGTGTTGGAAGCAGGACCTTTCACCGTTTCAAAAGTCCCGATGGTTCTCCAGCAATGGCGTCCGGCTTTAGAGCTAAGGAAGGATGCTCACCTCACGGTTCCTATCTGGGTAAGACTCTTTAACCTCCCTGCTACCTTTTGGTCATCACAAGCCATAAGCAAAGTGGCGAGTGCTATTGGGACACCGCTTTATGTAGACTCGAGTACAGGAAAATTGAAAATGCTTACCTATGCTAGAGTGTGTGTTGAAATCACTGCTAAGCACCCGCATTGTGAATTCGTGGAGGTAGTTCATCAAGGTGAATCTTGCCGTGTTGATATAGAATATGAATGGAAGCCTAAAGCTTGTCCAGGGTGTGGTATCTTTGGCCACAAATGCAATGCCATTGCTCAACCTTCTGCTGTTCAAACCCGACAGACTTTGAATGTGCATCCTGCTGTAGTGCCTTCGTCTCTTGCCCCTGTGGATCCGCCTGCTATTAATGAGAAATCTCAGCCTCAGCAAACGCAAGCTGGTGAAATGACACTTGACAACCAACCAGTTAGCAACAAGCCTGAGGCGAGCGGTCAGCCAAGGGCGGCCCCTGCGAGAGAACCCATCGAAAATCCTGCTCCTGCTGTTATAATTCCTCCAGTCGCTCCTGTGATCTGCGAAGGAAGTCAGGATGCTGATTGTTCTGAAATTATTCCACATGTTCGGGAGGACCCGACTTGGAAGCAGGTTAAGAAGAAAAAGGCCAAGGGTAATAGAGAAATTGCCTCTTTTAGCCTATCACCACCCGATGAAGGTGGGCAATCCCTTAAGTTAAAAGGTGCAGCCTCGGGGAAACTTGCTAATGTTTCTGTGCCCCGCAAAAGCACTGGAAGTTCTCTGCCTAAAGCCGCTGATAGCTCATCCTCATTAGGGAAAGCTAAGGCTGTTCTCAACCCTTCGAGCTTGCCGGAGGATTCTGATGACATTGTCAATCCCAGCCCTCAGGTTGACCCGGACAATGAGGACCTCCTATCAGTTGGTTGCCCATCACCGAAAGGCCTTCCTCCGGAAGTTCCTGCTCAGTCGTTACAGGACAAACTGTTGCTGCTTAATCCTGAACCTCCTCCCTCGGTGGCCCATAATTCGATCTCAGGTCGAAAAAAGGTCACCAAAAAGAGGTAAGTTTCCTCTCTATCCTTGTAAATATGTATATAGGAGCTTGGAACATTAGAGGCCTTCATGATCCTGTCCGTAGGGCTGAAGTGAGGAGACTTGTCTCCTCTCATAACTTGTGCCTTATTGGTCTTGTTGAGACAAAAATTTCTGAGAATGATTTTGATTCTATGTCCTCCTTTTTGCTTAATGGGTGGCATTGGGTTGCCAATTATGCTTTCTCTAGTCGTGGTAGAATTTGGGTTGGTTGGAACCCGGAATATGTTACATTTGAAACTCTCTCTATCAATGATCAAGCCATTCACGGCCGGTTAACTTATTCTTTAAGTGGTTCGGTCTGTTGCATCTCTATAGTCTATGGGGAACACTCGTTTACAAAACGTCGGCCTTTATGGACAGACCTCCTTTGTATGAGCAACCTTATGCAGGACATGGCTTGGTTGGTTGCTGGGGATTTTAACGCCATTAAGGATCCTTCCGACCGCTTTGGCAATTCTAACACTTGGATCCCTTCTTTTGATGAATTTGGAGATTGTTTAGCCCAATCGGAACTAGAGGACCTCAGATATGTCGGTCTTCGATTTACTTGGTTTACTTTTGCTGGTGCTTCTAGAAAGATGAGGAAGATCGACCGCGTGTTGGTTAACACAAAATGGCGAGAGGATTTTTCCTTCTCGGAGGCCTCTTTTTTGAATCAAGGTATCTCAGACCATTCTCCTATGGTGATTAGAGTTCTTCAGCTTCCTCATAGGAGAAGACCCTTTAAGTATTTTGACTTTTGGTCGGACCATCCTGACTTTAATAACATTGTTAGACAAGTGTGGGATCAACCGATTGATGGGTTTGCCATGTTCCGTTTAGTAACTAAACTTAAAGTGCTAAAAGGCCGGCTTAAACTACTGAATAGAGAAGCCTTCTCGAACTTATCAGTCAGGACAGCCGAAGCTAGAGAGGCTCTTCGGAAGGCACAAGATGATCTCCTCCTTGACCCGATGAACCTTGATCTTGCAAATATTGAGAAGCTTCGCCGTAAGCTCTTTGTGGATTTGCGAAGGGACGAAGAATCTTTCTATAGGCAGAAATCGAGAATCCGTTGGCTAAAGGAAGGTGATCGAAACACAAAGTTTTTTCATCACTCGGTGAAGAAAAGGCAACTTGGGAATAGGATCTTATCGGTGAAGGATACCTCGGGCGTCTTGCATACGGACCCCTCGGTGGTTCCTCAGGTGTTCGTGGCATTCTTTTCGAATCTCCTATCACCTCAGCAGCCTCTTTCTATGCCTACCCTTCAGGTTCTTAAGGGATTCATCCGGAAACCGTTGTCATATGAGCAGGCCATTCGGCTCTCCACTCCAGTGCTCGACGACGAAATTCGGGACACACTCTTCTCGATGGCGAGGGGTAAAGCTCCGGGGCCAGATGGCTTTACCGTTGAGTTCTTTAAAAGTTCTTGGGAGATTGTCGGACCGTTAGTAAGGCGGTCAAAGAATTCTTCTCCTCCGTCGTCTATTGCGCGAGGTAAATAACACTATCCTTGCCTTGATTCCCAAAGTTTCTAATGCTTGTGAGGTTCGGATTTTAGACCAATTGCTTGTTGCAATATTATTTACAAGATTATCACAAAAATCTTGGCCAATCGCATTGCCGTAGTTTTGAATGACTTGATTGATCCGTCCCAAAATGCTTTTGTTAAAGGGAGAAGGATTAGGGACAATATATTGATGGTGCGGGAACTATTTGCTAGTTTCCATTTGAACCCTTACCTTCCAAGTGTGCGCTATAAAAGTTGATTTTCAAAAGGCTTATGATACCGTTGATTGGGATTTCCTTCAACTTACCCTCTCGTAGCCTTCGGTTTTCCCGATATTATGATTCGCCTTATTATGGCTTGTGTTCGTACCCGAAATATTCCATTTCTATAAATGGTGAGCTCCATGGTTTCTTCCCGGGTGGCGTGGTCTTCGCCAAGGTGATCCAATGTCTCCTCTTCTATTTACCCTAGTAATGGAAGTATTTTCTGGATTATTGAATGCTCACACTACCTCAAGGATTTTAAGTTTTTTGAGGTGTAAACCCGTTCAAGCTTGTCCCATTTGTTTTTTGCCGATGATGTGTTTCTCTTAGTCGGGCGGATTGGCCTTCCATCACTATTTTGAAGAAAGCCTTGGATCTTTCTCCTCGTGGAGTGGTCTTCGATCCCGAACAAGAATAAGAGTGAGATCTTTATTTCGGGTGGAACGCCTTCTATTCGTAATTATATCCCGCGGCTTTCGGGTTTCGGGAAGGAACATTCTTCCGGTGCGTTATCTTGGGATACCGATCATCTCTTCCAGGCTTGGGAAAGCAGATGTGCATTACCTTGATTGATCGGATCACCGCGTTAGGGCTCAATCATGGACTCAAAGGTTCTATCCTTTGCTGGAAGATTCACTTGTCGTCGAGTCTTACATTCTATTCAAGCATTTTGGTCAAGTGTATTTACTTTGCCCATTTCGGTCCTTACTAGCATCGAAAAATTCTAAGGCAATTCCTATGGAAAGGCCCTACCCTTGGGAAAGGCGGGGCTAAGGTGTCATGGGATGATATATGCCTTCCAAAAATTGAAGGGAGGACTTGGCATCCGCAAGTTAAAAGATTGTAACAAAGCGGCGATGATTAAATACATATGGATTCTCTTTACGATAAAGAATCCTTATGGTGCCGTTGGATACACTCCAACTTCTTAAAGAAGTGATAACTTTTGGGATTATCTCTTATCCTACGGTCTCGCTCATGGGCTTGGAAAAAAATCCTTGGTTTAAGGAGGGATTCTCGTCATTTTTTTGCTTGGAAGAATTGGAAATGGTCTTTCGGTGTCATTATGGTTTGATTGTTGGCACCCGATAGATTATTTGATGTCATCATCCCGGATACTTATTGAAATATCCCTCCTTCCTAAGCATGCGGTGGTGGCGGATCTTTTTCTCCATGGGTTGATTCTTTTCGAAATCTTCTACGAGAGCATGGGCTTCTCCATCCCGACGCTAGGCCATGAGTCCGGACCGTTTCTTTTGGCGTGGCATTCATCCGGCTCTGTTCTCGGTGGTCCTCGGATGGGATTGTGTTAGAACAAAGAAGAATCATGTCCCTTGGGCTGATATTATTTGGAACAAGGATATTGCTCCTAGATTCCAATTTAATCTTTGGTTGATCAACAAGAAATCGTTTGCCAACACAGGAACTCCTTATTTCTTATGGTAGAATCGACTCGGGGGCCTGTGCGTTTTGCAATGGAATCCCTGACTCCATCGACCATTTATTTTTTGAGTGCAACACCTCCACATCCTTGGCTTATTTTTGGGCTACAAGATGTAACCTCCATGGCGCTCGAGGAAGTGGGTGGAAAATCTTTCGTGGACTATTAAAGTTCTCTCGGGTAATGACTTCTACCATTCTATAGCCCGGTTTTCTTTTGGTGCTTTATGCTACCTGATTTGGAAGAAGAGAAACGACATTATCTTTCGAGGTGGATCTGCGGATGCCCCTGCTTTGAAGAATCACCTCATCAAAATGGTAAAGGATAAAGCTATCACCTTCTCAAATGTGCCGGATTCCCCGAGGAATAGACGTCTCCAGAGGAATTGGGGTTTTCACCCCTCCATCTTTAGAGATTGAGCTTCAATGGCGTAGTCTACTAGTGTTTTGTGTCCTTGCGTACAAGTCCTCTATCCCTTCCGTCTTGCTTGTCTTCTTTTGATGGCTGAGGGTTGTGGTTGTTTGGTTTGTTTTTTGTTGTTGTGACCCTAGTCTTTCTTAGTTGTTGTTCTAGCTTTTTTTTCTCTTTGCTTTCGGCTCCCTTCCACTCTTTGTGCTCATCTCACCTAGAGTGTAAGTTTTGGAGCCGTTTTTTGTACATTTGTCCAAAGCTATAAAATACTTTACCTTTACCAAAAAAAAAAAAAAAAAAAAAACAACTGCGAAAGCATTTGCCAAGGATGTTTTCATTAATCAAGAACGAAAGTTGGGGGCTCGAAGACGATCAGATACCGTCCTAGTCTCAACCATAAACGATGCCGACTAGGGATCGGCGGATGTTGCTTTTAGGACTCCGCCGGCACCTTATGAGAAATCAAAGTTTTTGGGTTCCGGGGGAGTATGGTCGCAAGGCTGAAACTTAAAGGAATTGACGGAAGGGCACCACGGGGAGTGGAGCCTGCGGCTTAATTTGACTCAACACGGGGAAACTTACCAGGTCCGGACATAGTAAGGATTGACAGACCGAGAGCTCTTTCTTGATTCTATGGGTGGTGGTGCATGGCCGTTCTTAGTTGGTGGAGCGATTTGTCCGGTTAATTCCGATAACGAACGAGACCTCGGCCGCTAACTAGCTATGTGGATGTACATCTCCACGGCCAGCTTCTTAGAGGGACTATGGCCGTTTAGGCCAAGGAAGTTTGAGGCAATAACAGTCCGTGATGCCCTTAGATGTTCGGGCCGCACGCGCGCTACACCGATGTATTCAACGAGTCTATAGCCTTGGCCGACGGTGCCCGGGTAATCTTTGAAATTTCATCGTGATGGGGATAGATCATTGCAATTGTTGGTCTTCAACGAGGAATTCCTAGTAGCGCGAGTCATCGGCTCGCGTTGACTACGTCCCTGCCCTTTGTACACACCGCCCGTCGCTCCTACCGATTGAATGGTCCGGTGAAGTGTTCGGATCGCGGCGACGTGGGCGGTTCGCCGCCGATGACGTCGCGAGAAGTCCACCGAACCTTATCATTTAGAGGAAGGAGAAGTCGTAACAAGGTTTCCGTAGGTGAACGCGGAAGGATCATTGTCGAATCCCGCCCCGCGAGAATGACCGAGAACCGGTAACAAACTCAACGGGGACGGCGGGCTCAGCCCGACGTCCCCCTCGACGCCGAGGATGGGCTCGGGCGCCTCACGGCGCTCGGCCTCGTCCTCGGCGGCACAACGAACCCCGGCGCGGAACGCGCCAAGGAACTTGAACAAGAGTGCGATGCTCCCGCCGCCCCATACACGCGCGCGCGCGGACGCCATGCAATCTCATATTAGTCATAACGACTCTCGGCAACGGATATCTCGGCTCTCGCATCGATGAAGAACGTAGCGAACTGCGATACTTGGTGTGAATTGCGAATCCCGTGAACCATCGAGTCTTTGAACGCAAGTTGCGCCCGAAGCCTTCGGGTCGAGGGCACGTTTGCCGGGTGTCACACATGGCGTTGCCCCTAACCCCCCTCGCCCTCTCAACCGGGCGAGCGGGGCTTGGGCGCGTACGATGGCCTCCCGCGACGACCACGTCCCGGTTGGCCCAAAATCGAGCGTCGGAGCGATCGGCACCACGGCATTCGGTGGTTGATTAGACCCCAATGATCAATGCCGCGCGTGCCGCTCACGCGACGCTCCGCGAATCTGCTCCTTACCAACGCGACCCCGTGTCAAGCGGGGCTACCCGCCGAGTTTAAGCATATCAATAAGCGGAGGAAAAGAAACTAACAAGGATTCCCCTAGTAACGGCGAGCGAACCGGGAAGAGCCGAAGATGAGAATCGAGCGCCCTCGGCGTTCGAATTGTAGTCCGGAGAAGCGTCCTCGCGACGGACCGGGCCCAAGTTCCCCGGAAGGGGGCGCCAGAGGGTGAGAGCCCCGTCGTGTCCGGACCCCGTCGCACCACGAGGCACCGTCGGCGAGTCGGGTTGTTTGGGAATGCAGCCCTAATCGGGCGGTAAATTCCGTCCAAGGCTAAATATGGGCGAGAGACCGATAGCAAACAAGTACCGCGAGGGAAAGATGAAAAGGACTTTGAAAAGAGAGTCAAAGAGTGCTTGAAATTGTCGGGAGGGAAGCGGATGGGGGCCGGCGATGTGCCTCGGTCGGATGTGGAACGGTGATGAGCCGGTCCGCCGATCGACTCGAGGCATGGACCGATGCGGATTGCGGTGGCGGCCCAAGCCCGGCCTTCGATACGTCCGTGGAAACGTCGCCGCCCTGCGATTGTGGAATGCAGCACGCGCCTCACGGCGTGCTTCGGCATCTGCGTGCTCCGGGCATCGGCTAGTGGGCTCCCCATTCGGCCCGTCTTGAAACACGGACCAAGGAGTCGACATGTGTGCGAGTCAATGGGTGGCAAA
>CM029495.1:13466582-13471582 GCA_017140595.1 Eucalyptus curtisii | reverse complement strand
GAAAGGAAGGATTTGGGTTGGTTGGAACCCTTCTCTGGTCAATTTCGAAGTCATTTCTTCCAACGATCAGGCTATCCACGGTAGAGTTACACTCCTTACGTCGGGTTTATGCTGTTGCACTTCGGTGATTTATGCTGGACACTCGTTTGTATCACGGAGGCCTTTATGGGCGGACCTGATTAGAATGAGTTCTTGCATCCGAGACTTGGCGTGGATGGTGGCTGGGGACTTTAATGCCATTAGAGACCCGTCTGATAGGATTGGGGGCTCCGACACCTGGATCCCCTCTTTCGATGAATTCAATCAGTGTTTGTTTCAGGCGGAACTAGAAGATTTGAGGTATGTTGGACTTCGGTTTACTTGGTCCACATCTTCTGGGGTTAACCGTAAGGCCAGGAAAATTGATCGGGTGTTAGTGAATGCTAAATGGAGCTTACATTTCTCTTACTCGAAAGCGACCTTTCTGACCCCCGGAATTTCAGACCATTCTCCTATGGTGGTCAAGGTGACTCAACCAGTTCTTCGAAGGAAACCTTTCAAATTCTTTGAGTTCTGGATGGAGCACCCGTCCTTTAGTGGCATTGTAGCGCAGGTTTGGGATGCCCCGGTAGAAGGGGTCCCTATGTACAGGCTGGTTAGCAAATTAAAGGCCTTAAAAAGTCGGCTTAAGCAGCTGAATAGAGACTCCTTTTCCAATATCTCCGAGAGGGTTGCCGAGTCCAAAAATGCCTTTAGGTTAGCCCAGCTTGACCTACAGCAGGACCCAACCAACGATCTATTTGCAGAGGTGGAAAAGAATCATCGCAAGACCTATGTGGAATTGAGGAGTCAGGAGGAGTCTTTCTTCAGACAAAAATCCAGGATTAGATGGCTTGAGAATGGTGATAAGAATACTAAGTACTTCCATCACTCTGTCACTACAAGACAGATGAGGAACAGGATTCTCTCGGTTCTTGATAGGAATGGTCTTTTGGTCACCGAACCAAGGCTTGTGCAGGACACCTTCATCTCTCACTTCCAGGAGCTCTTTGAACCGCGTCCTCATCATTCTAGCGCTACCTTGCTAGACTTGCAGCACACTATTCGATGCCCTCTTAGTGAGGATCAGATCAGTCTCCTCTCCCAACCTTACTCGGATCGAGAAATTCAGGATACCTTGTTCTCCCTAGCCCGTGGGAAGGCTCCTGGGCCAGATGGGTACAGTGTGGAATTTTTCAAGAGCAATTGGGAGATCGTAGGGCCTTCGGTTATTGAAGCAGTTAAGGACTTCTTCATCACCGGGAGACTTTTAAGGGAGATTAACAACACCATCCTAGTGCTGATCCCTAAAGTAGCCAATGCAACATCGGTACATGATTATAGACCTATTGCTTGCTGCAATACAATTTATAAGTGTATTACAAAGGTCTTAGCTAATCGCGTTGCCGCGGTGCTCCATCACACTATTAGCCCTTCTCAGAATGCCTTCGTTAAGGGCCAATGAATCCAGGATAATATTCTTCTTGCCCAGGAATTATTTGCTGGCTTCCATATTCAGCCGTATATTCCTAAATGTGCTGTTAAGGTGGATTTTCTGAAGGCCTATGACACGGTTGATTGGGACTTTCTTGAATTGGTTATGCGTGCCTTTCGGTTCCCGGACCACCTCATACGACTCATTATGGTTTGTGTGCGTACCCCCAAGTTTTCTATTTCCCTGAATGGGGAACTTCATGGGTTTTTCCCTAGTGGTCGTGGCTTACGTCAAGGGGATCCTATGTCCCCTTATCTCTTTACCTTGATTATGGAAGTCTTCTCGTGCATCCTCGGGATCGGGGCAACCCGGATTTAATTTCTTTTGGAGGTGTAAGGATACAAGATTATCTCATCTATTTTTTGCGGATGATGTCTTTCTCTTTTGTCGTGCGGACATGGCATCCGTTTCTCTTCTGAAGGATGGTCTTGACATCTTCACGGCATGGAGCGGATTGAAGCCAAACAACAACAAAAGTGAGATATTTCTTGCGAGTGGTTCGGAGGAGCTGCGGAATGAGATTAAGAATGCCCTTGGTTTTATTGAGGGAAAGCTACCGGTAAGATACTTGGGAGTTCCTATCATATCCTCAAGGCTCGGCAAAGCGGACTGTGTGTCCTTAATTGATCGTATTATGGCCAGGACCCAATCCTGGACACATCGCTTTCTATCCTTTGCTGGCAGAGTGTAGCTTATAAGGTCAGTTCTTCATGCAATCCAAGCTTACTGGGCAAGTGTCTTCACCATTCCTGTAGCAGTTTTGGATCGCATTGAAATGATCCTCAGACAGTTCCTTTGGAAGGGACCCAGCCTTGGTAAGGGTGGCGCGAAAGTATCGTGGGAAGACGTGTGCCTCCCAAAGGTGGAAGGAGGCCTTGGAATTCGCAGATTGCGAGAGTGCAACAATGCAGCGATGCTCAAGCATATTTGGATCCTATTTACGGATAAGGAGTCCTTATGGTGCAAATGGATCCACTCAACCTTCTTGAAAAGGAAGAGCTTCTGGGCGGCGGGGGTGCCGGCCTACTGCTCTTGGGCTTGGAAGAGAATCTTACACCTGAGATCCGATATCCGATTATATTTCCGCTGGAGGATTGGGGATGGACAATCAGCCTCCCTTTGGTTTGATCACTGGCATTAGAGAGGTCCCTTAGATCTTATTTGCTCAGACCCTATGATTCTAAATTCCGGTTTACCCAGGTGTGCCACTGTGGCCGATCTTTTCTCACCGGCGGGACAGGCCTTCAAGACAGTGATTGAATCTTGGGACCAGCCCCTCCCTCTCCTCTCCGGAGTACCGGATCGTTTTGTTTGGAGCGAAAGCCCGAATGGTGTTTTCTCGGTCGCCTCGGCGTGGCATATCATCAGAAGGAAGAAGGATAGGGTTAATTGGGCTGCCTTTATCTGGAATAAGGCCATCACACCGAGATACCAATTCAATCTCTGGCTCATTATAAAAAACCGTCTTCCCACCCAAGTTCTACTCATGTCTTATGGTAGAATTGGGAGTGAAGTCTGTGCGTTTTGCAAACTGACGCCAGATTCCATTGATCACCTTTTCTTCGGCTTTGCATCACTACCAGCATGGCTTACTTTTGGGCGGCTAAGTTTAATCTCCGCTAGGAAAGCATTTGCCAAGGATGTTTTCATTAATCAAGAACGAAAGCATTTTCCAAGGATGATTTGGGGCTCGAAGACGATCGATACCGTCCTAGTCTCAACCATAAACGATGCCGACTAGGGATCGGCGGATGTTGCTTTTAGGACTCCGCCGGCACCTTATGAGAAATCAAAGTTTTTGGGTTCCGGGGAGTATGGTCGCAAGGCTGAAACTTAAAGGAATTGACGGAAGGGCACCACCGGGAGTGGAGCACGCGGCTTAATTTGACTCAACACGGGGAAACTTACCAGTCCGGACATAGTAAGGATTGACAGACCGAGAGCTCTTTCTTGATTCTATGGGTGGTGGTGCATGGCCGTTCTTAGTTGGTGGAGCGATTTGTCTGGTTAATTCCGATAACGAACGAGACCTCGCCGCTAACTAGCTATGTGGATGTACATCTCCACGGCCAGCTTCTTAGAGGGACTATGGCCGTTTAGGCCAAGGAAGTTTGAGGCAATAAATGTGTCCGTGATGCCCTTAGATGTTCGGGGCCGCACGCGCGCTACACCGATGTATTCAACGAGTCTATAGCCTTCGCCGACAGCCCGGGTAATCTTTGAAATTTCATCGTGATGGGGATAGATCATTGCAATTGTTGGTCTTCAACGAGGAATTCCTAGTAAGCGCGAGTCATCAGCTCGCGTTGACTACGTCCCTGCCCTTTGTACACACCGCCCGTCGCTCCTACCGATTGAATGGTCCGGTGAAGTGTTCGGATCGCGGCGACGTGGGCGGTTCGCCGCCGATGACGTCGCGAGAAGTCCACCGAACCTTATCATTTAGAGGAAGGAGAAGTCGTAACAAGGTTTCCGTAGGTGAACCCGCGGAAGGATCATTGTCGAATCCCGCCCAGCCAGAATGACCCGAGAACCGGTAACAAACTCAACGGGGACGGCGGGCTCAGCCCGACGTCCCCCTCGACGCCGAGGATGGGCTCGGGCGCCTCACGGCGCTCGGCCTCGTCCTCGGCGGCACAACGAACCCCGGCGCGGAACGCGCCAAGGAACTTGAACAAGAGTGCGATGCTCCCGCCGCCCCATACACGGCGCGCGCGCGGGACGCCATGCAATCTCATATTAGTCATAACGACTCTCGGCAACGGATATCTCGGCTCTCGCATCGATGAAGAACGTAGCGAACTGCGATACTTGGTGTGAATTGCAGAATCCCGTGAACCATCGAGTCTTTGAACGCAAGTTGCGCCCGAAGCCTTCGGGTCGAGGGCACGTTTGCTCCGGGTGTCACACATGGCGTTGCCCCTAACCCCCCACGCCCTCTCAACCGGGCGAGCGGGGCTTGGGCGCGTACGATGGCCTCCCGCGACGACCACGTCCCGGTTGGCCCAAAATCGAGCGTCGGAGCGATCAGCACCACGGCATTCGGTGGTTGATTAGACCCCAATGATCAATGCCGCGCGTGCCGCTCACGCGACGCTCCGCGAATCTGCTCCTTACCAACGCGACCCCGTGTCAAGCGGGGCTACCCGCCGAGTTTAAGCATATCAATAAGCGGAGGAAAAGAAACTAACAAGGATTCCCCTAGTAACGGCGAGCGAACCGGGAAGAGCCCGAAGATGAGAATCGAGCGCCCTCGGCGTTCGAATTGTAGTCTCGGAGAAGCGTCCTCGCCGACGGACCGGGCCCAAGTTCCCGGAAGGGGGCGCCGAGAGGGTGAGAGCCCCGTCGTGTCCGGACCCGTCGCACCACGAGGCACCGTCGGCGAGTCGGGTTGTTTGGGAATGCAGCCCTAATCGGGCGGTAAATTCCGTCCAAGGCTAAATATGGGCGAGAGACCGATAGCAAACAAGTACCGCGAGGGAAAGAT
>CM029495.1:13456582-13461582 GCA_017140595.1 Eucalyptus curtisii | reverse complement strand
GTGGTCGAGTGCCTCGGCCGTGCGGATCGTTCGTGGTCGAGTGCCTCGGCCTTGCGGATCGATCGTGGATCGGTCGTGGTCGAGTGCCTCGGCCGTGCGGATCGATCGTGGATCGGTCGTGGATCGATCCCGGTCGAGCGGGATCGATCGTGGTCGAGTGCCTCGGCCGTGTGGATCGATCATGGATCGATCCCCGTCGAGCGGGATCGATCGTGGTCGAGTGCCTCGGCCGTGCGGATCGGTCGTGGATCGATCGTGGATCGATCCCGGTCGAGCGTGATCGAGTGCCGGATCGATCATGGATCGATCGGCGATCGTGATCGAGGGCCTCGGCCGTGCGGATCGATCATGGATCGATCCCGCTCGACCGGGATCGATCGTCGTCGATCCACTCGGCCGTGCGGATCGGTCATGGATCGATCCCGGTCGAGCGGGATCGATCGTGGTCGAGAGCCTCGGCCGTGCGGATCGATCATGGATCGATCCCGGTCGAGCGGGGATCGATCATGGTCGATCCGCTCGGCCGTGCGGATCGATCATGGATCGATCCCGGTCGAGCGGGATCGATCGGGGCCGACCGACGATGGTCCGGCTGCAACTTCACCGATCATTTCTTGTCCGATTGGATCCATTCTTCTTCCTAAAATTTGTTTGTGTCATAAAATAGCCTCTCCAATGGTTTTCCCACGTCCCACCTATTTTTTTCTAATTTTCGGAATTTTCTCAATTTTTTTAATTCAAAAAAAAAAATTTCCGGTCGTCAAAATTTTTTTCTGACTTTTCCATAATTTAGATCACATTTTTCTAAGCATCTCTGCAAAAAATCTCATCAAAATTCAATTTCTACAATTTTTTAGAGGGGTGGTGCCTACTCAAACATGGGGAATGTCTACTCCCGCTGGGGGCAAAAATGCTCATAAGGCTCTTTAGGGGGGTAGTGGTGCTCGCAGGCCATGGGCAGCCTATGGGCGATCGTCGGGCGATGGATGACCCATGTCATGGGCACAGAAATGAGTCAAGAATGAGTCATAACAACGTTCAATGATCGCCGAATAGGTCCGGGCCGATCGAAAAGAGCGCCCCTAGACAATGATGGATGCATCGCGTGGCTCCCCTCACGCAGGCATCATGGCCGATCGCATGGGTCGTTTTCGAGCCAAGCGGCCATAGAGAATGAATCGGTGACCGAGTAACTTGGGAATTGACGAATCTATGAGTCCCTTCGGTAAAGATGAGACCATGCCTCGGGCATGAACGAACGAGCCACGCGCTATCGATCCACGACCCGAACGAGACATTAGAGTTCTCGCGTCTAGCGGTGCGGATGCGGCCTCGTTCGATGACTCCGTGTGCTCCTCGAGTTCTCATGCTGGAGGAGCTACGGATGAGTCGGCTTGGTTCGTTTCCAGTGTACGCGATGGCGTGTGAGAGACGATAAGAATGTGTGCGTAGGCAGGCTCCGTGCTGGTGCATCGAACTGCTTCCCTCACTTTCGATCAATTGTTGCTCCACGTGCTAAACGTTGGACGCAAGACCCGGGTTCCGTGTTGCATACCTATTGCGACGGAAATGTGTGCCTTCGATTGTCCCTTCCATCACGGCGTCCTCTCGGATGCTCGGTTGGACCGGATAGTGGGGCTCGTGTTCCACGAACGTCGTCTCATTCGATCGTTCGGATGGACCACGAGTGCCTACTCGTTCTCTCGGATGCGGAACTCTCTTAATGGGTGTGGGGTCATTGGCCCTTGTTCCCTAATCGTTAAGCGTTTATCGCTTCACCGGAATGACGATCCCGCCTTGTCCTTGATCGCGCGAAGCCCTCGGGCATCGCGACGGATCATGCTCGGCGGACGTCGTGAAGGAATGCTACCTGGTTGATCCTGCCAGTAGTCATATGCTTGTGTCACGGGTCGATCGAACACGAACGATCAAACACCGTGCGGCCTTAGGATCGGTGATCCCAAGTCAGCCTACTCACTCACACGCACAACACAAGGGTCGGTTTGCACAAAGGGCGAGTGTATTTCACTATGAACGAGCTGAGCTCGAATGAGGGGGAAGGGACCCCTTTTATACAAGTTCGGGATCAATCTCGGCCGTGGATCGTCCCTCCGATCCAACGGCTACATTTGAATTCGTATCATCATTACAAGGCTACCAGCAGGCCACTCGAGGGCTACGTGCATGGGGAACTCGCATGGTGCGTGCACAAGTCGAAGCAAGATCGGGGCAGCATGGGCGGATCGGGATCGCATGGGCGTGTCGAGCCGCCTGACACGGAGCAGGTGAGCAACTCCGGATTTGTGCAGGGGCTGATCACGGGTCGACCATGGGCTGTTCGCTGGTCGTGCATGGGTCGTGCGGACCGATCAAAGAGTCGGTCAGTCGGTCGATCAGGGATCGGTCAGGGACTGGTCGGGACATCGATCGATCGGGCGCTCCCGGCCTACGCCTGGTGCGTGACACGGCCGAGCATGGACGGTCTTGGTCATGCTCGTCCGTCGGCCGTGTCATTCTCCCCCACCTAATCGGGCGACGCCCTCGTCGCGTCCGCGGCATGGAAGGCTTCGATGTGCTTCTTGAACCGCCACATGCCCTCGGAGGGCTCCCAACTCGCTTCACTCTCCGGAAGGCCTTTCCATCGAACAAGGTACTCCTGTCTAGGTGCCCGATACTTCTTCCGTATGATCCGATCAGCCATGATGCATTCAACATCATGGTCATAGGAAGTCTTTGCCCCAAGGGGTGCTCGCTGTGAAGTGCCTCGATCAGGATCATCCTCGTCCGCATGGTAAGGCTTCAACATGCTCACATGGAACACGGGGTGCACCTTGAGCTTGGACGGTAAGTCCAACTTGTAGGCTACCTTCCCGATCCGCTGCAACACTCGAAAGGGGCCTTCATAGCGACGGATGAGCCCTTTATGCACGTCCCGATATCGAAGGACGAGGTGCAATTTGGCCAGCACCAAGTCTCCTACTTGAAACTCCACGTGTCGTCGCTTCTTGTCGGCCCACTTTTTCGTGCGCTTTGAAGCTCTATTTAAGCAAGCTCGTGCCAAGTCCGCATGCTCATCCCATTCTTTGGCGAGCTTGTATGCGGACGGGCTACTTCCTCGATACCCCGAGGCGATCGCGCTCGGTGTGAGCGGCTGTTGTCCGATCACGATCTCGAACGGGCTCTGGTTTGTGGACTCACTTCGCTGCAAGTTATAGGAGAACTGGGCAACGTCAATTAGCCGTGCCCAATTTACTTGTGTATTGCTCACATAGTGCCGGAGGTAGATTTCCAGCAATGCATTCACCCGCTCCGTCTGCCCATCGGTTTGAGGATGCATGCTGGTTGAGAAGTTGAGATTCGTTCCCAGCAACTTGAAGAGCTCGGTCCAAAACCGCCCGGTGAATCGAGGATCGCGATCGCTCACGATTGTGCGTGGAACGCCCCAATATTTGACGACGTGCTTGAGGAATAGCTTGGCGGCTTCCTCGGCCTGGACAATCCTTAGTGGCCGGCACGAACGTCGCATACTTGGAGAATCGGTCCACCACGACCATGAGAGTCCGACACCCTTCGGACTTGGGTAAGTTCACGATGAAATCCATCGAGACACTCTCCCAAGGATGCTCCGGGATAGGCAACGGTACGAGGAGCCCCGCGGGGGACCGTTGCTCTATCTTATCTTGTTGGCAAACAAGACACGTCCGCACATAGGCTTCCACATCATCCCGCATATGCGGCCAATAGTATTGATCCTCGACGAGTGCCATGGTGCGGTGGATTCCCGGATGACCCGCCCATTTAGAGTCGTGGCACTCGTGTAGGATTTCTTTCCGAAGCTTCCCGTGGAGCGGCACATAGAGTCGCCGTCCTTTGGTGTAGAGGAGATCGTCCTCGAGCCAGAACCGCCTCGTCTTGCCTTCTTGAGCGTATCGAAGGAGGGCTTGGGCCGTTTGGTCATGTTTTAGCCCTTCTTTGATACGATCTCTCCATGGACAATCGGGTCGGCTCATTACATTGGCCAATTCGAGCTTCCTGCTTAAGGCATCGGCCACGGAATTGGATTTTCCGGGCTTGTATTCCAGCGCATAATCGAACTCGGCCAGGAAGTCTTGCCACCGAGCTTGTTTCGGGCCGAGCTTCTTCGAGTTTGGAAGTAGCTCGTGGCCACATTGTCGGTTCTCACCACGAACCGTGATCCCAAGAGATAGTGCCTCCACGTACGAAGGCAATGCACCACCGCGGTCATTTCTTTCTCTTGGACCGTGTACCGCCTTTCGGTTTCATTCAGCTTCCGCGACTCGAAGGCAACCGGATGCCCTTCCTGCATCAAGACACCACCGATAGCAAAATCAGAAGCATCGGTCTCTACCTCGTATGATTTGGTGTAGTCGGGCAGCACAAGCACCGGTTCTTCGGTCATGGCCCGCTTCAATCGATCGAACGCTTCTCGGCACCGGTCCGTCCACTCCCACGGTCTTTCCTTCTTCAGCATATCCGTGAGTGGCACGGTGAGTTTCGAATATCCCCGGATGAAGCGCCGATAGTAGTTCGTGAGTCCGAGAAAGGATCTCGCTCCGTCACCTTAGTTGGAGGCTCCCAATCAACGATGGCACGGATTTTGGTCGCGTCCATCCGCACTCGTCCATTCCCGACGATGTGCCCAAGGAAAGGGACTTCTCTTTGTGCAAAGGCACATTTCTCACGCTTCACATATAAGTCGTTCTCCCGAAGGGTCCGGAAAACTCGACTCAAGTGATCAATGTGTTCCTCGAGCGTTCGGCTATATATAACAATATCATCAAGGTAAACTACAACGAACCGGTCAAGGAACGGATGTAGTACCTTGTTCATGAGAGTGCAAAACGTCGCCGGCGCATTGGTCAAGCCGAACGGCATGACGAGGAACTCATATGATCCATAACGGGTCACGCATGCTGTCTTCGGCTCATCTCCTTCGGCAATCCGCACTTGATAGTACCCCGATCGAAGATCAAGCTTGG
>CM029495.1:13446582-13451582 GCA_017140595.1 Eucalyptus curtisii | reverse complement strand
TTGGAATTGGGTTGCAAACTACGAGTTTTCATCACGGGGCAGAATTTGGATTGGGTGGAACCCGGATGTTATTAGTTATGATATTTTGGCGATCAGTGATCAGGCGATCCATGGTCGTATGAGGAATAATCTGTCTGGAATATATTGCTGTGTTTCTGTGGTTTATGGAGAGCATTCTTTTAGTCGCCGTCGGCCTCTTTGGGATGAACTCCTTCATATGAGCGACCTCATGCAAGAATCGGCTTGGATGGTAGCCGGAGATTTTAATGCCATTAAAGATCCAGCTGACCGGGTTGGTAGCTCTAATGCCTGGATCCCTTGTTTTGATGATTTTCCCAATTGCTTAGCTCAAGCTGAACTCGAGGATCTCAGGTATGTCGGCATGCGTTACACTTGGTCTACGTCGGCTGGTTCAACCAGAAAGATGAGGAAAATAGATCGGGTGTTGGTTAACACAAAATGGAACGTGGATTTCTCATTTTCAGAAGCCTCTTTCCTGACTCCGGGAATCTCTGATCACTCTCCTATGGTAGTCAGAGTGTTAAACCCAGTTTTTAAGAGAAGGCCGTTCAAATACTTTGATTATTGGTCCGAGCACCCAAATTATTCGTCCATCATCCAGCAGGTTTGGGATTCGACTTGCCATGGGTTCGCTATGTATAGACTTGTGTCCAAATTGAAACTGCTTAAAGGTAGACTCAAGCAACTAAACAGAGAAGTGTTCTCGAATATTTCTCTTAGGACAGAGGATGCTAGAGAATCTCTTCGATTGGCGCAGATTGACCTCCAGCTCCATCCAAACAATTCTGAGTTGGCTGAGATTGAAAAGAATTGCCGCCGTCTGTTTGTGGACCTGCGACGCGATGAGGAATCATTCTATAGACAGAAATCGAGAGTCCGGTGGCTAAAAGAAGGTGATAGAAATACTAAATTCTTCCACCTTTCTGTTAAAAAGAGACAGCTGAGAAATAGAATCCTTTCGGTTGAGAATACCTCCGGTGAATTGCTCACGGATGTTGAAATGGTTCCGCAAGTCTTTGTCTCTTATTTTACGGAGTTGCTCGCGCCTCACACGGCCCTCTCCAAGCCTTCCCTTCAAGAGATCAAAGAGTTTGTTCGGAGGCCTTTGACTATGGATCAGGTTAGTATCCTTTCTAGCCCGGTCCTAGATACTGAAATTCGGGATACTTTATTTTCTCTCCCAAGAGGGAAAGCTCCGGGCCCAGATGGCTTCACTGCGGAATTCTTCAAGACCAATTGGGACATTGTTGGCCCATCTGTCACGGAGGCGATCAAGGAATTTTTTTCGTCAGGTCGGCTATTGAGGGAGGTAAATAACACTATACTTGCCTTGGTACCTAAAGTGCCGAATGCATGTGCGGTCTCGGATTTTAGACCTATCGCTTGCTGCAATACTATTTACAAGATTATCACTAAGATCCTAGCTAATCGTCTGGCTACGGTCTTGAGTAATTTGGTTGATCCGTCCCAAAATGCTTTTGTTAAAGGAAGAAGAATTAGGGATAATATATTGATAGCTCAGGAACTATTTGCTGCCTTTCATACTGACCCGTATCTCCCTAAGTGTGCTGTCAAAGTGGACTTCCAAAAGGCTTATGACACTGTCGATTGGGACTTCCTTCAGCTAACTCTTGTAGCCTTCGGTTTTCCTGATATTATGATTCGGTTGATCATGGAGTGTGTTCGGACCCCGAAATACTCCATCTCAATCAATGGTGAGCTCCACGGATTCTTCCCTGGTGGTCGTGGCCTTCGGCAGGGCGACCCTATGTCGCCTTACCTGTTTACCCTGGTGATGGAGGTATTTTCAGGAATCTTGAGTGCTCGCACGTCCTCCAAGGATTTCAAATATTTTTGGCGCTGCAAAGCAGTCAAGCTTTCTCATCTCTTCTTCGCCGATGATGTCTTTCTCTTTAGTCAGGCTGATTGGGTATCTATTACCATGCTGAAAAAAGGGTTGGATCTATTCTCCTCTTGGAGTGGCCTGATCCCGAACAAGAACAAAAGCGAAGTATTTATTTCGGGGGGATCCCCGTCTCTTCGCAACCACATCCTGCTGGCTTTCGGGTTTCAGGAAGGAACATTACCGGTGCGTTACCTAGGTGTTCCTATCATATCTTCCAGGCTTGGGAAAGCTGATTGTGTTGCTCTAATTGATCGGATCACTGTTAGGGCCCAATCTTGGGCGCATCGTTTTCTATCCTATGCTGGAAGATTGCAGCTTATCAGGTCAGTCTTACATTCTATCCAAGCATTTTGGTCAAGTGTATTTACCTTGCCCATTTCGGTACTCAATAGCATAGAAAAAATATTGAGGCAATTTTTATGGAAAGGAGCTTCCCTCGGCAAGGGCGGGGCTAAGGTCTCATGGGATGATATATGCCTTCCAAAAATTGAGGGAGGACTTGGCATTCGTAGACTGAGGGATTGCAACAAAGCATCTATGATGAAGTACATTTGGATCCTCTTCACAGACAAAGAATCCTTGTGGTGCAGATGGATACATTCTAACTTCTTAAAGAAGGATAACTTCTGGATTGTCTCTTCTCCTACGGTCTGTTCATGGGCTTGGAAAAAAATATTGCAGCTAAGGAGGGATTCCCGAGTTTCTTTCCTTTGGAAGATTGGAAATGGTTTTTCGGTTTCATTATGGTTCGATCATTGGCACCCGAAAGGATTATTTGATGTCATCATCCCGGATCCTATTATCCGGAGTTCCGGCCTTCCCAAGCATGCAGTTGTGGCGGACCTCCTTTCTCCATTGGGTGATTCTTTTCGGATGCTCCTGCAAAGTTGGGGGATCTCCATCCCGACGCTAGGCCATGAGCCGGACCTGTTCTCCTGGAGGTGGCATTCATCCGGCTTGTTCTCGGTAGGGTCAGCCTGGGACCACATCAGGACCAAAAAAAGTTGCGTTCCTTGGGCTTCGCTGGTTTGGAACAACGACATAGCCCCCAGGTTCCAATTTAATCTTTGGTTGATTGTTAGAAATCGCTTGCCTACTCAGGAGCTTCTTGTCTCTTATGGTAGAATTGAGGTTGCCACCTGTGCCTTTTGCAATGAAGTTCCCGACTCCGTTGATCACTTATTTTTTGACTGTCACTTAACCTCTTCTATCGCATATTTTTGGGCCACTCGGTGTAACCTTCCGTGGCGCCCCAGGCCTTGGTCCGAAAACCTTAACCGGGCTTTATCCTTCCTCAAAGGCAAAGACTTCTTTCACAGCATAGCTCGATTCTCTTTTGCTGCCATGTGCTATGTCATTTGGAAGAAAAGGAACGGGGTTATTTTTCGAGGAGAAGCGGTGGTTCGTACGCTACGAAGAATCATATTATCAAGTGGTTAAGGACAAGGCTGTCACCTTCTCGAACGTCCCTAACATCCCAAGAAACAGAAGGCTTCGGAGAAATTGGGGATTCGATCCCTCCATCTTAGGCGATAATGCGCAGACACGGCGTAAGTCGGGTGTGTTCAAGCAATGTCTTCCTTACTCGGCGTTCGAGGTCTGCTGCTGGTTTTTGGGTTTTTTGTTGTTGTGACCTTGTTGGTCTTTCTTAGTTGTTGTTCTAGCTTTTGCTGCTTTTGCTTCGGTTCCCTTCCACTCTTAATGCGCTTCGCACCTAGAGTGTAAGATTAGGAGCCGTTTCTTTGTAAATTTGTGCAAAGCTATAATATACTTTACCTTACCAAAAAAAAAAACAACTGCGAAAGCATTTGCCAAGGATGTTTTCATTAATCAAGAACGAAAGTTGGGGGCTCGAAGACGATCAGATACCGTCCTAGTCTCAACCATAAACGATGCCGACTAGGGATCGGCGGATGTTGCTTTTAGGACTCCGCCGGCACCTTATGAGAAATCAAAGTTTTTGGGTTCCGGGGGAGTATGGTCGCAAGGCTGAAACTTAAAGGAATTGACGGAAGGGCACCACCGGGAGTGGGAGCTGCGGCTTAATTTGACTCAACACGGGGAAACTTACCAGGTCCGGACATAGTAAGGATTGACAGACCGAGAGCTCTTTCTTGATTCTATGGGTGGTGGTGCATGGCCGTTCTTAGTTGGTGGAGCGATTTGTCCGGTTAATTCCGATAACGAACGAGACCTCGGCCTTTAACTAGCTATGTGGATGTACATCTCCACGGCCAGCTTCTTAGAGGGACTATGGCCGTTTAGGCCAAGGAAGTTTGAGGCAATAACAGTGTCCGTGATGCCCTTAGATGTTCGGGCCGCACGCGCGCTACACCGATGTATTCAACGAGTCTATAGCCTTGGCCGACGGGCTGGGTAATCTTTGAAATTTCATCGTGATGGGGATAGCTCATTGCAAGTGTTGGTCTTCAACGAGGTATTCTTAGTAAGCGCGAGTCATCGGCTCGCGTTGACTACGTCCCTTGCTAATGTTTCGTGCCCGCAAAAGCACTGGAAGTTCTCTCGCCTAAAAGCCGATAGCTCATCCTCATTAGGGGAAAGCTAAGGCTGTTCTCAACCCTTCGAGCTTGCCGGAGGATTCGATGACATTGTCAATCCCAGCCCTCGGAGTTGACCCGGACAATGAGGACCTCCTATCGTTGGTTGCCCATCACCGAAAGGCCTTCCTCCGGAAGCACGCTTCGATCGTTACGGGACAAACTGTTGCTGCTAATCCCGAACCTCCTCCCTCGGTGGCCCATAATTCGATCTCAGGTCGAAAAAAGGTCACCAAAAAGAGGTAAGTTTCCTCTCTATCCTTGTAAATATGTATATAGGAGCTTGGAACATTAGAGGCCTTCATGATCCTGTCCGTAGGGCTGAAGTGAGGAGACTTGTCTCCTCTCAGAACGTGTGCCTTATTGGTCTTATTGAGACAAAAATTTCTGAGAATGATTTTGATTCTATGTCCTCCTTTTTGCTTAATGGGTGGCACTGGGTTGCCAATTATGCTTTCTCTAGTCGTGGTAGAATTTGGGTTGGTTGGAACCCGGAATATGTTACATTTGAAACT